>CM077257.1:25518682-25596182 GCA_039654775.1 Spinibarbus caldwelli
TGTCTAGAGATTTAGCATCATTTACATATTTCATGAATCATGATATCATCACAACAAAATAAGACTTTAATCTTTCAAACAGTAAAATACTTACAGATTTAAATACTCGGTCATAAAATTCAATCTCATTGTAGATATTGTTGTCATCTACGTCTTTACATCTGAAAAAATAGGAATTACAATAGGGATACACAAAAACAATCAAATATATTTGATATAATACATTTTTGAAATAATCTTCTTACCTTAAAATAATTTTTGTGTCCTGAATATCTACTTGAACATCTTTTGGGTTTTGAACCACAAAGTTGATAGTCACATACTTTTTCCGGTCGTACCACAGTGTTCTGGCTGGTAGACTAAACAAATGAAAGAACCAGTTTAGACAAAATATGTCTCATTACGTTACAAACTGTCTGCTCAAAAGTAAATAAAATAAATCTTTAGTCTATGTGCAGTTGTTCATTGCAAAATTTACATGTACCATTCAAAGACATCAGCATACGGCTTCTACCATTTCAAACAAGCCCTCATGTTCACACCTACCAATTCTCTGGTCTCACAATCTTTGGCATTTTGACTTCTCGTAGAGTTGTTCTTGTAGTTCCCTGTGTAAATGTTTAATAGATTACGTGGTTTTCTTTACTTTTAGAGAAGACAGAACTGACTGGAGGGAGTTCAGTGCATGTCTGTGGCTGTCTGAGTGGGCTCTGTTTTTAGGATGGATGGTATCAGCTGCTGGAGAGGAGCATACCACTTTACCCCCTGCTCTTCTCATTTAAAAGCAGCGGAACATTCAGGAAAATCACTGTATTTTCTACCCTCACCCGGACCATGATATTGCCTTTCACACCTCCTGCCTGAGGAGAATCTGCCAGAGAAACAGATGCAAACCTCAACAAAATGTTTACTTGAGCTTAAAAATAACAAAAAGGGTCAAAACACATTTCAGTTTTATAAATTACAGATTTTTGTCTTACAGATCAAATCTTACAGATGAAGCTGAAAATCTGAAATCACCATAAAGTCATTAAGCACAAACTTTTATTTTATTTTATTATTATTATTATTTTTTTTTTTTTTGAGGATATGTAGGCCTAATCTTGAAGGATTCTGGTGTTTCCCATAGAGCTGGTGTTACTGAAACCAGCTTCATGCATGTCATTACTTATGGCCTCATTGCAAATATTTAATGTGTCTGCAGCGCCATCTGTAGAATTTGTGTACGTTATATCAGAATTCTGCAATGTGAAACCAAATTCAAACGCACAAAGTTATGTCTTTGTTATAATCTTTAAACATTTAAATAAAGGACTTATTCATGAGAACATAAAGGACATGAGAAGTAATCTTTAAAAAATACATTATTTGAAAATAAATATCAATCATTTTAAAAAATACATTATTTGAAAACAAATATCCGTCATTTTAAAAAATACATTATTTGAAAACAAATATCAGTCATTTTACCTTGTGCAAAAATATCGAGCTAGTATAATAAATTAATCACATAAAACATTACGTTTGAAATGTTTAAAACACATCAAAAGATTTTTGTACACACAACTTGGCAACAATATATCTTTGTATTTGAACAACAGGATCATCTGCATAAAACAAATGAAAAAAAAAAAAAAAAAAAAAAAAGGATTCACTCTGAAATATTTAGATATGTGTATGTCAATCCCAAAACGAGGATGTTATAAACCGGAAATTCATCGTTTGTATTAAAAAAAAAAAAAAAAAAATTTTTTATTAATGCCAAGGTACCAAAGATACAAGTACAAAAAAAATATCAACTTTACGTACAAAGAGGTGACATTACATGCAAAGCACCATTTATATACGTATGTAACAATAAATTAGTAATATAAAACGAAAGCTTTAACAGAATAAATTAAAAAGATGAAATAAATTAACTGTTTTAAGAGCTTTAAGATTCTTGGAAGATGAAATAGTTTGGATATACTGTTGAAACTCTTTTTTAAAAAAAAACAATAAATAAAGGATTTTGATGAGAGAATTTACTGCGGTGAATATGAAATTTCGCAAGAAATAATAATAGGTTAATAATAAATTATTCATTAATTTTATCTTTTTGTATATTAAAGAAGCCAAACAGCACATCCTTAAAAAGCAAAGAGAAACCCATCGTTTGTATTTGTATGAGTATTACTCAGAACAAGTCCAAATTATTTCTAAAACGACTGGCCTCGCGTTACCCATGTTTTTCGTCCTCACGTCACTTCCGGTTTAGTTCGGTGTGGCGCGACTCGCGAGAGAGTGAACAATTGGCGAGAACAGAAGCACAGAAACTTATGAACACACAACTGCTGCATTATATCAGATAGCAGAAAACAAACATATCCGTTTGACAAATTTGTGAAAAGGATAGCGGTTGGATTCATCGAAGAGAACATGCCGCGGAGGAAGGTGAGAGAAAATGCGAGAATTAGGTCAGTCGCCTCAGCGCGGGCTAACTGCTAGCTCAGTGTTTATGTACATGTTTGGACAAAATAGTTTATTGAAAATATTATAATTATTTATCAGCAGTATTAGCAGCTAACATTTTATCACACGACAAACGAAAACCACCGAAGTGGCTCTGAAATGGTTTGTTTTAAGCTGATAAGCTTAAACTTAGCAGTTTGGCTTCAGGCGAGGATGTATACAAACAACCCAGATTGTACAATACTGAAATGTTTCTGTTTGCTTTTTACGCTAGATGTATGTTTTTGACCATATTTATGTTGTTGGCATTTTTAATTATTGTATTTAGTCTGACTTGTTTAGACGTGCATAGTGATAGAACTGTTTACACCTTGTTTGCAGAGAACAGCAGGCAGTAGTTCAGACGGGACTGCTGATTCTGATGACTCTGGAGATCACGAGAAGACCGACAGCTCTCATAGTGAAGCCAATCAGCGCAATAACACCCGTATGACCCGAGCATCACTGCGCTTGAGCCAGAGCTCTCAAGGTAGAAACACACAGCTGATATATTGGCACTTCATACAGTTGGTCAGTAGATAGATTTTAGGCTTGATCATTTTCTTCAAAGTGCCAGTTGTCCAAAACACTTCAGAACTGTTCACTTTGATGCGCTTTGGATAAACGTATGTGTTAAAGTAACACACCTTAAAAATGCACATTGTTTACTATATGACATTTATGCCTGCAAAATTTTACTAGTGTTACTGCAGCTTAACAATTAGTTTTGATTCTTTAATTAATCAGAAAATAAATTCTAATTTTATTTCTAGTAATTCATTCAAAATAAATTGGAGGCTGAAATAATAAACATGAATGTATTCTGTATATTTTTCAAAAAAAAAAAAAAAAAAAAGAGGCATCAACAAAACTAGTTAATCAGAAAATATATCCTAATTTTATTTCCTGTAATTTATTCAAAAAGTTGGAGGCTATAAAAATAAACATGAATATATCCTGTACATTTTGAAAACAAATTATATATAAAATAAAATAAAAACTTCACAATGTAAATTGCAGTAAGCTTTTCAGTTTTCTTTTAGAATGTAAAACAAATCAAATGAACCTCTCAAAAAATGGACCATATTTTGAGAGCAGCAAGTAAACTTAAATCATTAAAAATCAAAATAAAGGAGGAAAAAAGCAGAAACTAAGTGTTAACTGGCTTGAGAGTATATTCTTCAAGATCACATATATTCTTTAACTTAACATATTACTGTGATGTATTTGTGCTCTATTATTTATGAAAGCTACTGTTTGTATTAAAATCACTACTGCCAGGCTTTTATGCTTTTGTGTTTTGACACACACCTTTATGCATGTTTATAAGGTGTTATTTCTATTCTTCACCTAGATGCTCCGCTGGATGTGAAACAAGCAGCTGAGAGAGACGAGTCTCCCCCCAGGACACCCACAGGAAACGCCCCCTCATCCGAATCTGACATAGACATATCCAGCCCCAATGCATCCCACGATGAGAGCGTGACTAAAGACCAGAAAGACTCTGGCAGCGATCCCTCTCATCGTCCAAAACGCCGCCGCTTTCACGAGAGCTACAACTTCAATATGAAGTGCCCCACACCTGGGTGCAATTCTCTAGGTAATTGCTCTTCAGATTAATTTCCTTTTGCATCTGCTTAATAATAAAATTCAGTGCTAATGGTTTACAAGGGCTTAATTGGGGAAAAAAAAACAATGTTCACAGTTTTATAAAACGTTTCAAATTTGAATGGATCGTTTACAGTCAGGTTTAAAGCTAAAATCTGTATACTTTTCTGTATTTCTTTTGTACAGGACATTTAACAGGGAAACACGAGCGACATTTCTCCATATCAGGATGCCCTCTCTACCATAACCTTTCAGCAGATGAGTGCAAGGTGCTTTAAGCCCAAAGTATACTTTGCTTGTCTGCTTTATTTTCTGTTATTTTTGTTGCATGGTATGAGCTTTGACAGTTAAAAACATCATTTTGGTCAGCCATCAATTATTAATTAGCTTTTCTGTATTGTTTAGCACTTTCTCTGTTGTTAATCTTTGTGTTCTTGTCATCCCTATCAGGTGAAAGCCGTCGAACGTGAGAAACAAGAGGAAGAGCGCAGTCAGGGGCAGAATGAGGAGAACAGACACGCTACTCGACATCAGGTGCTCACCAAACAGATGTTTGCTCAACACTAAACAAACATTACACAAGTGTGTTAATGCCTCTTAAGTGCATGCATGATATTGTCCCAAAAAGACACCCTTATGTGAAGGCCTAACGTCAGCAGCGTGGTGCCTTCTATTTTTAAAATGAGTTGTGATTGTTTGTAAGCCATAAATTCTGTGGTAACCACACTGAGGCTATGACTCATGAGCTATCCATGAAGAGATTTATCTGGAAGAAATACAGTGTACCTTTTAGTAAAAGTGGGTTGTAATATTAATTTTCATTGCTCTTTCACAGGCACCAACTCAAAGACAAGTTCGATATAAAGAGAAGGTCATGGAGATGAGGAAGAGGAGGGATTCTGGCCTGACGAAAGACCAAAAAGAAAAGTACATGGTAATAGTGTCTTCTCAGTGATATATTAAAATATCTGTATTTTAATGAAAAAAATGGTTACCTGTCTTTTAATGAATGTATACAGTGCCATTATATTTTATATAATGCTCTGTTGTTATTAAAGATGTTTATATATGTGATCTATCTACATCTGTTTTTTTTTTTTATCAGGAGCACAGACAGACACATGGAACCACTCGTGAACCACTGCTGGAGAACATCACCAGTGATTATGATCTAGAGCTCTTCAGGAAAGCTCAGGCCCGTGCAGCAGAGGATCTGGTATGAACAGACATGCCTCACTTCTGACACAGCAGAGCATCACTGCAACTCGACTAAAACCTCACACTTTAGCTTCATCCCATTAAATTGTAAATAAAGACAATAGTCATTTGAGATGTCATAATATAAAGGTGCAGTAGGTGATTGTCTTCAGAAACATTTTTTGTTATGCTGGTTGAAAGTCTCTTCACATCCCGATTCCAATTCCAGTCCTACGTGCATGAACTGTGTTCCGATTCACGTGCTCCCTACACAGTGTTCTTTGCTCCCTACTCCCTGAGCAGGGGAAATCCATTGAAGTTTAGTTCACTTCGGAACATTCATTCACGGTCTTCACACACAGACGAAACTTACTAGAGAAGTGTGGCATAATATACCTCTGTAAATAAATACTATTTAAATTTACGTCTCGCACGTGTCCACTTCGCAGGGCACTTACGGTTGGATAGAACAAAAGTCGCACGTGACAATAGATACATATGAAATGTAATTGATGCATGTGAAATGTGAAAGGAAGGTAGGTAGGTTGGGGGGGGGGGGCGCGAGGACTGGAAATGGGAACTGCTGATTTAGTAATGAGCATATACGTTCAGGGGTCGTGGCTTTGGACGGCGATTGCAGGGAGGGTGGGACGTTCGCTTTCAGTGCTGTCAGGCTAAAGTTATCATTTTCCAAGATCTCCTACTGCACCTTTAAGTATTTAATTTACAGACATTATAGTGTGTGTGGTTTTTTTTTTTTTTTTTTAAATTTTAGTAAAAATAACCATATGATAGGGCTGGGCGATTAATTGAAAAGAAAACGAAACCGAAATTCAGAACTTCTAACTGACGTAATTTTCCCATGTTGGTTATTTCGGTTTTTAAATCCTATTTCCCCTCAAAAACATACTACTGCATCAGCATTATATGGACGTGTATGACCGTTGCGCTCACATGTTTTGCTGTATCTCGCATGTGAGTGGCGCGTTAAAAGATTTTAAACTTTTACACACAGCGCCACTCATCAATGTTAGTTCCAAAACAGTGGACCAATCAGAAGACCCCGGAGGCGGGGCAAGAGTTGCAAGCTTTTGTTTACAGTAGCAGGTTGACATAACACAACGGAGTAGGCATTTTAAACAGCCAGTAAGAACCTAGAGTAAATACACATATAGAGTGCCAGGACAAGATCAATGGTGCCATGCTCTTTCCCTTAATCAGCAGTGTTCTATTGGCATACATTCATTATTTAAAACATTTGTTTACAGGAGATGCAAGTTATTATTTTCTACATTTCACATTGCATTTTTTAAATATTAATTTGCAAGAGATACAAGTTATTTTCTACTTTTCACATGACAATATATATTTTTTCCAAAATATATTTACTGGCATTTGTTTGAACACCAGAACAATATTAAAAAAGAGAGAGAATAAAAAAAATCACAGAGCTATTACAAAAAATTGAGACCACATGACAATATTTAAAATGTATTTTGTTTGCAAGAGATGCTGGTTATTTTCTACTTTTGACATGGCAATATTCATTTATTTTGAAATGAAAGTTATTTTCTTTCATTTCAAAATAAATGAATATTTATTTTGGGGAGATTGCTTTTTACAATAAAACTGAAATATGATATTAAAATAATATATATATATAAAAAAAATGAAATATTCAACAAACAACCATGAATAATTTGTTTCCTTCAATTATTTTAAAATCACAATAAGAAATGCACTCTTTCATTAGAAAAAAAAAAATCCCACTTTTAATATTGGAGTATTTTTACACTACAACCCTTTAATGAATTATGAGGGCAAAAAAAAAAATTGTTAAAAATAAAATTAAAAATAATCATAATCGAGGTAAAGTGTTCAATTAATCAAGGTTTTGATTTTAGATCAAATTGCCCATCCCTACCATATGATGGTTTACTATTACTGTGATGAAATTAATTGAATTAACTGAGATTTTGGTTTTACTGCCCAATCCTAGTTTTTATGTGTTATTTTAGCTTTATGTAGAAATTTGATGTCTAAGGTTTCGTTGTTTGCAGGAGAAACTGCGTCTGCAGGGTCAGATCACAGAGGGCAGTAACATGATCAAGACCATCCTTTTTGGCCGTTATGAGCTCGACACTTGGTACCATTCTCCCTACCCTGAGGAATACGCCCGTCTGGGGCGTCTGTACATCTGTGAGTTCTGCCTCAAGTATATGAAGAGTCAGACCATCCTGCGCAGACACATGGTATGAAATCAGATTTCACTTAATAATCTCCGTCATGATTGCATATCCAAACATTTAGTCAGATGTTAGTACAGGCTGGAGATGAAGTTAAATGTGACATGTTGTCATGATCTATGCAGGCTAAATGTGTGTGGAAACACCCTCCTGGTGATGAAGTCTACAGAAAAGGTGCCATCTCTGTGTTTGAGGTTGATGGGAAAAAGAACAAGGTGGGCATTGGATGTTAATGTACTCATTTTTTGTGTCTGTATGAATACAAAGAGTTTTGGATGTGTGTTGCTTTGTGGCATGGACTGTTTTCCCTTTTATATCCAATTCTAAGCTGTTGATGAGTTTGTTTGATAAACATATGAAATTTATTCATCCCCGCCTCAACAGATCTATTGCCAGAACCTCTGTTTGCTGGCCAAGCTGTTTCTGGACCATAAAACACTGTACTATGATGTGGAGCCTTTCCTGTTTTATGTCATGACTGAAGCTGATAACACAGGCTGTCACCTCGTGGGATATTTCTCAAAGGTAATTAGGTCCTTGAGGCTACATGTTGTGAATTACATGATCACAAAAACATAAGCACTAAACTGTCAACTAGGGATGTCAAAGATTAATCGACGATCGATTAATTGTCGATAAGAGATGCAGTCGATTAAAGTTATCAGTGGTTGATCAAGTAATTTACATTTTGGGCTGCGTGCGGCTCGTGCAAAACGCGTGCAAGCGGATATGAGCGATGGTGATGGGACTGGATCTTTGGGGAAAATAATTCACTAACGTACAAATTACGCTTTTAATGTGGTACAAACTTTAAAAATGCATTACAACAGAAACAATACAAAGTTCTTTTGTATTGAAATGTAGTAACCAAGTCATGTTTAATTATAATTTCCCCAGATAATTGTTTCATATCGGGCTTTGCGCTTTGACGGGGCTGCGGACACTAGGGATGGGCATTTCAGGCAAAAATATTCGAAGATCGCCTGGTATTATTCGAAAATTGCACCCCTCCCCCACATGCACACACACACGCGTAGGCTACAGTACACTACACACCCATAAACAGAGAGAGACCATTTATGCTTTCAATCTGTATGTTAATAAACTGTTGAATTCATTCAGGAATAGGCTATTTTATCTCAAGTTATATAATGATTGTAACGTGCTGAAACATATTAATAAAATACAACCGAATGACAGCACTTATTAACATAACAGTCCATCGATTAGCATGAATCAACTGCTTACAAGGCGAGGACATCAAAAATGAGCATGAACATTCCAGATAGCAAGCACATTCGGGCTGATTCCGGCTGAAATGTGGCACTGTCGGCTCAATCTCGGCATCGGTGAGAAGATAATGGGCTGGAGCCGCACTGACTCTACAAAACACTTT
This sequence comes from Spinibarbus caldwelli, assembly GCA_039654775.1. Lineage (NCBI taxonomy): Eukaryota > Metazoa > Chordata > Actinopteri > Cypriniformes > Cyprinidae > Spinibarbus > Spinibarbus caldwelli. The sequence goes on from CM077257.1 coordinate 25,527,620, forward strand.
GGCTGACAGACGGCATTTTCTTTATGGGCTGATCTCAGCTGAAAGCTGTTGTATGTGTGGCAGGTCCACACTCGGTGTAATTGTGTGTATTTACCTTTGGCCCGAGTTTTTGTCACAGGGGGGCCACTGCTAGTGCTAGATTAAAGAGATCAGCCATCTGAGAAAAAGTTTTGGCAGTTAAATCTTGACGCAAATCTACACTGTGCGTGTGAAACAATGTGTTGTTGTTCTGTTATCTATGACACTTTTAAGGTGTGTTATTGGCAGTGCTACCCTCTGGTTACATGAACGCATCACCACCACATCAGCACCGAAAACATGGAGAATTATTGTCAAAAAAATTGCACAGCCTATTCGATATTCTATTGTTAAATCAACTAATTGAATATTCAAAAATTGTGTCCCATCCCTAATATACACTATGCAAAATTAGCCTGCTAACCCATTATTTCTTTTATAAACAAAGCTTTGTACCTCACTTGTGTCATAATACTCGCATTAAAATGTTTCATGTGAGCAACCATGTGTTTTGCCTCAGCACCGCCGGTGGAAGCGATTCTCTGACCACGCGCCACAGTTATGTTTGGGATCATATTTTAAAAGCCAATAATGTAAATTGCAAACATTGCGATTGTGTTTTAAAATACAACAAGGAGCACCATGAAACCATTTAAAGAGGCACATTCAACAGTCTCCGTGACGGGATATGAAACAGCCAACAAAGTAAAATGATCCCAAACGTAACTACAGCTCGCTTTCTTCATTTTATCAAATGATCATAATCATATCTATTCATTTTACAATCCTGCTAATAGCCTTTTTTAGACTAAAACCTCCTTTAATTTGGGTGAGGAAGCTAGTGTTTTGAGTGGTATTTGCACATCCTGTCATGCCACTGTAATGGATGCATTTTGCAGTATTAAGGTTAACGATTAATAAACGATTAATTAAACGATTATATTCATTTAAACGACAATCAATCATGGAAATGATCGAAAATTGACATCCCTACTGTCAACACATTTGCATTTAATGCCAGTGTCCCACAAACCAATTTTTGGACTGATTTTCGAAAACTACTTTTATGTAATTATTGGAGAATCAGAGGGTGTGTGCAAAAACTGTTCTTAGCTGTAACAGCTTTGAGTTTAGTTTAGCTTCAGTAGGATGCTGCTTTAAGCTAGGGAAGTAGTGACTGATTGAATTTAAGACAGCTGTTTTCATCTTTGCTGTTTTCTGTTCTGAATATGTGAACGAGGAATCGGCTGGCATGGAGTGTATTTCTAAGGGTCTAATTATATGAATTAAAATCTGAACCAGGCTTAAGTGTTTTGTGGGGCTACTAACCAGTCTGAAGAGCACTTTACCCTATTGAGTACTGAAAACCTCATGACCTGGCAAAACATGCAAATATAATGCTACTTTTATGAACAATATTGAGAAATGTTAGTCTATAGTGTCTTTCGAGTCGAGACAGAAGAGTTGTCACATATGTGCACTGGCTAAACTGTTTCTCCGTTTTGTGCAGGAGAAGAACTCGTTCCTGAATTACAATGTGTCCTGTATCCTGACTATGCCACAGTACATGAGACAAGGCTACGGCAAGATGCTGATTGATTTCAGTGAGTACCTGTGTTATGTCTAGGTCGCCGTGATTTTTCCAAGTAAGACATGTTCCTGGATCAACATCTTTTATTGATCCTGGATCAACATTACTGTCCAAAAATGTAGACTTAACCCAATCCCTAGCCCTGCCCATAATTTATTCCTAAAATCAGTGTGAAATGATAGCTGATTAACAAGGGTGTAGAAGCACCTAACCCTAATCATAAGCCTAAAACTGAAATTTCCTGAAAAGTTATCCTTCTATTCTGATTGGTTGATTGGAATATTGTTCCAGGATCAACAAGGATTTTCACGCTCACCGTTATGTCTATGCGAGTTTGCAGATTAGTGATATGAAGATCTAGATGGTAATCCGAAAGCATGTTTAATTAATCAAAATCAGTAAACTGATACATTGTAAAAATGTATTAAAAGTTTAGCAAATAAATTTTTAGGGCCTATCTTTTTTTTTTTTTTTTTTTTTCCTCGAATTTTATTATTTTTTTTTAATTTAATGTTTCTGAATTCTGCTTTATTGGTTTAATTATATTTTAATAACCAAAAAGAATGTGTAATCAGTCAAAATAATACAACTTTAACAATTTAATAATTTATTTATTGTATTATAAAATTGTTACAATCATAGCGTCCATTTTAACATTTTAAAATGTAATAAAAAAAATTAACAATTTTATTGTTTTGGCAAACAAAGTGCTGCACAAGTGGGTTTACTATTAAAATGTAAAATTCTGCATTCTACAATACCACCTGTGTTTTCAAGAACACAGAAATCATAGGCCTCTATACAAGGCATCAGTACTTAGACATCATAACCATTTACATGTTAAAACTGTAACCGTTCCCATTAATATTGGAGTTATTTCAGAACAGTTGTAGTTGTAATGTCATTATCTCTTATGCTGTTATTCTTCAACACGTGCATCACTGTCTTTGTTTGACATGGTTCTAGGTTACCTCCTGTCAAAGGTTGAGGAGAAGGTAGGTTCTCCAGAGCGCCCTCTCTCAGATTTGGGCCTCATCAGTTATCGCAGCTACTGGAAGGAAGTGCTGCTGCGGTACATGTACAACTTCAAGGGCAAAGAGATCTCCATCAAGGGTAAGATAAGTTGCCCCTGCCATGCAAGGGAGCGTTTGTAGCCACGTTCACTGTGACATCCCTGTAAAATCACTGTGGGTTTAGCCTTGTTTTTGTTTTGTCCTGATCAGAGATCAGTCAAGAGACGGCAGTGAATCCTGTGGATATTGTCAGTACTCTGCAGTCACTTCAGATGCTCAAGTACTGGAAAGGGAAACATCTGGTCTTGAAGCGACAGGTATCAGAAAATCCTTTTTTTTTTTTTTTTTTTTTTTTTTTTTTCCACAAATGTCTGCGGCCTTCGTTTTTGTTTTTTTGTTTTTTTTCCTTCTTTTTTATTATTGGGCTGCTATTTCCACGGACTGAACTATGTTGATGATAATTTATTAATCTTTTAGTTATTCCTCTGCAAATTTTAAAAGCCAAAATGCAATTTATTTATTTTTATTGTTAAAAAAAAAAAAAAAAAAAAAAAAATTAATTTAGTAATTGCATTGTTGTTCTTGCAGAAATATCATTGCATTAAAATAGATTTAAATAGACATTTAAATAGACTTTTTGGTTCAACCAATAATTTATCAAAAGGAATATTTAGACTTGTTTGCATGTATGTGCCTGATCTATGTAATAATAATGGAAGTTCAATGGCATTTCTCTAGCTTTTAAGCATTTAGATTTTTTGGAAAACGTGCAGGATTTTGAAAGGATAATATTACATGAAAATGTAACTTGCGTGCTGGAGGAAAACACCTCTCTTTTTTGTTTTGTTTTTTTGTGTATGCTTTATATTAATTGTTTTTTTTTGTTTGTTTTTTTTTTCCTCTCTCTCTGGTTCTCTTTTGTTTCTGAATGGCACAGGACCTGATTGACGAGTGGAAGGCCAAAGAGACCAAAAGGGGCAACAACAACAAGACCATAGACCCCAGCTCTCTGAAATGGACCCCTCCCAAAGGAACCTAATGGACTTACACGTTACATTTCATACTGCCGTTATAGCTTTTTTTTATGACTCCATCAACAGTGTCTTTTGCAATGGCTTTTAGTGTCATTTTTGTCTCTTTTTATGTGCCCTTTGTATCTCTGGAATCTATCACTTTTGTTTATACAGTGTTATTTATTTTTTAAAATCTTGTTTCATTCATATTTTTCTCTGGTCAAAGTGTATTGTCTATGCCCTAGCATATATTTTGAAAGTTTTTTTTAAAGCAAAAAATAGTTTCTCATCAGTAGAATATAGTGAAAAATGAGGCCTTACAAAAAATTTTTTAGATTTACACAAATTTGTTTCCTGATTTCTTAGTGTTGAAAGATTTGTGAAAATGTTTTAATTTAAATCAGAACTGGAGAAAAAAAAAACAAAAAAAAACTCATGTTTGATACATACTTTTATTACATCACATTTGATACCTGAAGCAAGACATTTACTTGCTTAATGCTCCCAATTGATGTTCTCATGAATTATGATGTTGGTGCCAGTTAAGAGAGGAGAATAATTGTGTATTGATTCACGGAGGCTAGTGAAGTCTGTTATAGAGCATTGGATAATGTCATCAGTAGTACTGCAGTCTGTCCCATTCCTCTCGCACATCTGCTGTGTGAACAACAACATGATTTCACATTCATAAACTGCTGGTTTTTCATCATTTTTTGCATAAATAGTTCTTCTTTCAGTGTTGTACCTGCTTGTTTGTTCAGATCTCCAGATTTTTCCATTGCTGTGCTGGTTTCTGGGATTGTTTTTCTGAAAGCACCTGCAGATTAATATGAAAATTAGTTTTTTCATCTCGTTTAAACTGTTGCAGTATAGCCTAGCAGTTTTTATTTTACATTTACGTTGTCATTTAGCAGATGCTTTTATCCAAAGCGGCTTAGAAATGAGGACAATAGAAGCAATCAAAACCAAAAAAAGAGCAATAATATGCAAGTGCTATGACAAGTCTTGGTTAGCTTAACAGTACACGTAGCAAGGTGTTTTTTTTTTTTTTTTTTTAAATCTATATAATAAAAAATAAAACAAGTAGATAGAATAGGAAAAGAATAGTGAACACTAGTGTTGGAGGGTCTTTTTTATAATAAATAAAAAGTAGATCGAATAGAAAAAGAAGGGAGAAAGCTAGTGGCCTTATTTATTTATTTATTTTTTTCTTCATTGGATTCACTGGATTTTTCATAATGAATTACCAACACATAGGACTGTCTAAAAACATTAACTGCAGGTGTAAGTAGAGCAGTGTAAAGCCATACCTCCTGAAGATCTCTTGCCCATTAGTCCCACAAACATGTCTCCCTTATGCCCTTTGAGGAAACAGAGCTAGTCTTTAATGCATGTTTTTAAACTAAGACATTTAGATAGTGGCTAAAAAAAATCAATCTGTTGGCATACAGGGTTTCTTAATTCGCCCAACTGCAGGCTTTAGAAAGCTTTCAAATAGGAGCAGAAAATCTTTAATTCATAGTCATAACGTTAAATGTCGAATACACTGCAAACATTAATATCTTCCTCTATAATATATGTTTGTCTTGTGTCTAATACAAATACCTAAACATCCTTAAATCAAGATAAATTTACTTGAGATGAAAAATGAAAATATGGAGTCTGGTTGTCTGAGGAATTACACAAGTTTATGCTTAAAAAAATTAAATACTTGTTGTATAATTTTGTATGAATATTGATGTAAGGATCTTTAGACATTAGTGCTGGAAAACGACAAAATTGTCATGGAAAATACAATGTAAGTTATATTTTCCAACAAAGTGCTAATACAACTCAAGGTTTGCTCCCTAGATGTTTACATTCAGAGAATATGCTGATATATTTTGTTCCCTTGAATTTATTGTTTGAAATTTATTGTTTAAAAAGCTCAAGTCTAAAATGTACCTTTATAAAACCCGCAGAAACCCTTGATGTAGATATGCATGTTATAAATATATTATTCTATATAAAAATAGATACATTAAGGAATTATTTAATTTAAGTGAATTTACCCACTTCTTCGTTCCATTTTCACAGGCTGGACGACTTCTAGAACAAGTAAGGGAAATAAAATCATGTATACACAGTGAGTTTTTTGTTAATATAATTTGGTTAAAGACTGAATTATGCAAGAACAACTGAAATAGTGCACTAAAATTGTAAATATTTTGTCAATGTTTCTGCTTAATTGTAAAATCTTAAAACTTTTAGGTTTAATTTTGTGGTAATAATCAAGTATTAATAGCTGTAATACAACAAGGTAAACGGAACATAATTCTTGTAGGTGTTTTGTATCCTGGAGTCAGCAAAACCAAATCTTACCAGAGCGTTTTCCCATTAGTCCATAGAACTGATGAGATTTTGATCTCTTTAGTAGACTGGCCACTTGGCTGGCTAGTGTCTCCTCCACTGGTTCATCCTGTTCAAACAACCAAAGCATTTTGATGAATGCACAGCATTGCATGTTTTGGTTTTATGATGGAAAAACATTTGTAATGGATAAAAACAATTTATTAATCATAACCTTTTTGATTATATATATATATATATATATATATATATATATATATATATATATATATATATATATATATATATATATATAAATCATGAAAAAAATTAAACATTTCTCACCTCCCAGTTATCTGAAATCCAAGGGTCTCTGTTTAGAGTGAAAGACAATCCTTGAACACTGCAGGCAAGAGCAAGTATGGTGGGCATTAACACTGAGAGTTTCCAAATCTCCATAAGGAAGCAAAATGTGCAAATAAAACTCTTATATTAAGTTTTAAAAAAAATACTGATAATGAGCTTAAAATACAAAAGAAAAATCTTTCTCAGCTAAGAGATTTTCTCCGTCAGTACAGTCTGTCCAGCCAGCAGGAGGGTCTTCTGAAATCACAGGTCTTTTCTGTTCTTCACATAGTGGCGGCTGCATTTATAGCCATACGGCTGCCAACCCCCTCCCAGCTCTCAGATCCCAAAACTACCCTCTTCACACCATCTCTCTGCCATAATCAATTCATATAATGCATTTATGGCAAAATGACATCCACTTGACTTGAGTGATCAATGACTCCGTTTCCATTCCCAGGTTTTGATTAATCGATCCATCACACATCAATGAAGATGGAAAATAATTCATGAAACAATTGTTTTTAATCCATTATTAGGCCCTTTTATGGAAGATTGGTAAATTAGAATCATGGATATAATTTAAAAAATTATAAACAAATTATGAATTCAATGTATTTATGACAAAAGCAGTAAATCAAATTTACATTACAGCCTTATGTTTGAAATGACGTTAGCAAATATTTGACCTTTTCTTTGTTTGTAAAACATATATATGTAGTATAGAGGATATTACCTGTTTCAAATTAAAATTTCTGACATTTCAATCTTTGTTTTCAGAGCCAAACAGATTGATTAAAGTGTCTTATACTTTCACAGGGCTTGGCAAACAATCCCTTCTGTTGCGCAAGTAGTGACTAACTCACTAAGTACTTAATTGTTCAGTAAGCTCTATTCATATACTAAATTACAGTTGTCTCCCTGTGAGCAAAAGCCTATTGCTTTCAAATAAGCCTGGATTTACAAAATCAGTAAACTCTAATTGCTCAAGTCATATTTTTGCCATTGAAGAAACTGCTGCTCACTGTAACTTGTCTTATTATACCACTTAGTAGTCTGTGATCTGTTGAAAATAGGTTTAAATTATATAGTTTGCCTAAAAGTGATTTAGATGGCTTGAAGTTGTCAGTCCATATGCGTCATCATTTGGCTCTGTTTTGTTTAACCCTCATGTTGTGTTCTGGAAATGTTGGTTAATGTTTTCTCACCGGAATAAAACTAACTGACTTTGCTCAAACAGGGTAAACCAACTTCCCAAAATGACTGGCCTACAAACATTTTCTCAATATCTGTTTTCTTTCAATTGGCACTTTTTTTTTTTTTCTTTTGGAACTAATTGTTCATAGTCCTTTTTTATCTGAACTTAAGCACTTCAGCTTTTGAGTGAACACTGGCAAAATTATCCACAAACAAGTTTTTTTTCACTCAAAAACTGGTGCATAGGCTAGGCTGAGGTGCACAAGTTCAGATCAATGAGGGCTACAATCAATAGGTTCCCAAAAGAAATACAAAACCTGTATTAATCAAAAGAAAACAAGTTGCTGGAAAGATGTAATCCAAGATTTAATAATAATATAGCATAATGAGAGATGTACAAGCAATTTTCAAATGTACAGTCAATTTTGACCATGATCACCAAATTAGGTAAATGATTTTCAAAATTTGTAATTTTAACATCACTGGTGTGACCTGATGATAGAGGCACAAGATTGTTTTGTTCTTTTAAACAATATAAGAGAACTGACTAAAAAAAGAACTGTACTAATAAATAGAAATGACTGTGGCATTATGAAATGGTTGGTGTCAAAACCTGGAAGCCCATTGGTTCCTTCGAGATTTCCCTGTTTTATGATTTACTTTTTTATTTGTCCCAAAATATGAGTAAACCAATGCTTGTGGAAAATACAAATTGACGATACCTTTTGCTCTACAACATGAATTACACCCAGCCCCTTACAGCATCTTATGCAGTTTTGTGTATTTAAGCTACTCTGGAGCCCCTATAGTTAAGTGAGTGGAATTTGCTGTCGTAAACATACCACTGTCGTAATTGCAGTGGATAGCTCTATACCGCTATACATGCATTTATTGCTGCCGTAAAGCAATCCGCCATTTTCGCGCAATTTCGTACCCGTTCACCAGATAGACTTTGGAAAGAAACAGAAGTAAGTGAACCATCAGGATGATTTTTAAACTGACATTCCAAGGTAAAAAAACAAACAGAAAAAAAAAAACAGTTTTGTACCTTTGTTTCTGCAAGTGCAAGAGTATAAACTAATATTAAAATTAAAAATGAGTGTTTGATTATGTCAACGTCTGAGAATCCTCCGGGAAAGCATTAATTGTGCTTCATTGAAGCAATTAAATTTCACTTATTCAGAACTACTTCAAAAGCTCAATGCATTGTTTGTGTTCGTCCGACAATTAAATTTGAAAGTTTTTATTTTTTTTAATTCCAAATGACTAACGTATCAAGCTTCACACAAACACCTCTCATTGAAACCTAGATGACACACAGGATTTGTGCTCTTTGATCTCACCACAGGTGCTTAACAAAGCAAGAAACCAATTTTCGATAATTTCACCTGAACGCCACTCATGCGCTTCCAAGCCCACAGAGGTCTAACGTTGAGTGCTGAATCAAAAAGATTCAGAGGCTCTTCATTTGCATATGAAAACTGCTTCATTCAATGGGGTCTGACAATGCTGACACCATATTACCATGTTATACTCAACTGTTTGCCCATATTAGGCATAGATTTATGATGGAATATACCATTGATACTAGTTGATCAGCATTATGAGAAAAACGTAGGCCTGAATTTAAGATTATCTGTATCTGATGTATTTGAATTGCATATAAAATTTCCATCTATTAAGATTGCAGTGTTTTAACAAAAAACAAACAAACTAATAAACGTAAAGCATACATGAATGGAACAGGGAAGAATTTTCATTGTTTACAATATATATTTATCATATACTTAATTTACATTTTGGCAAGAAAAAAAGGTTGTAGGAGATTTAACCATGTTTATAATTTTTAACTGAATAAATGTTATTGATTTCACAGTGAACATATTTATGCAGATTTGAATGAAAAATGCATTTTGAAAATGTATTTATTTAAATAAAATCAAACAAATGGAAATAGTTGGTAAATTATGGCATGTTTTTTTTTTTTTTTTTTTTCATTGCCGAAATCTTATCTCTTTCATTAATCTGACAATTATGCATCACATTAAGTTTATTCATTTATGTCAAAAAATGTAATCCGAATGGATGGAAATTTTATATGCAATTCAATTGTTTTTTTTTTTGAGTGGATTTATCTGTACATTTGTAAAGCCCTGTTAAAGCAAATGAAAGGATGCGTAGTCTTAAAGTAATGCTTATACAGCACACACACATATGGAGCTCAGTTTTTCTTGCTATCTTAAGGAGTGTCGTGATCTTGGTGGGAAATCGTGACTGGGAATCTGTATGTCTTGATTGCATCCACTTTGACCTCATGACATTTCCTGAAGCTCTTTCAACTTCCTTTGTGCATCATCTGATTGCTGATATTGTTGCTTTTAATACATGTGATGAGACATGTCTTGCTTTTTTATCAGCAGTTCAACTTGTCCTGTAATTTCTGAAGCCTTTTTTCAAACCAGACAGATGAAACTGATATTTGAAATCTGGTAAAGTTAAAGTAAAGTGTATTTTTTTTTTTTTTGCCATTGCAGGTCCTGGTTTGCATTTAGAGGAGCGGAGCAGCGTGTGCTGGAATAGGTTTTGTCAGCCTTTCAAATGGTTCACGTTCAATTTATATGTCAGAATGAAGGTTATAGAAAGCTGTAAAGAAATGTGCTAGCAGTTTGACCTGAATATCTTCCGTTAACTCAATTTGAGTGTCACACTGTGCAAAAGTAGATCAGATTTCTTTGAAATATGACATTTGTTCATTAACCGTTTATTATGTTTTCAGGGAAATAATTAGCTACAGTCAGTTAAACAACCCCATAGGGAAAAAAAATCACGTTTTTACCACAGCCTACTGTATCATATTTGATACACAAATTTCACAAATTTCTCTCTAATTTATCAACATGATCAAACCTGTTGTACACAATCAACTACATGCCTTCTGTTGTCTGATTGATAATTTATACTCTTTTAGCAAGTAAAAGATGTTTTAGTATCATCGTAAAAATGTCAATCTTCAGATAATGATTACTTTTTTTCTTTATTCGTTTTTATAAACGTAAGAATAACTTTTATATTGTTAGTAATATTTCAAGATGATTATTTACTGGATAGAAGCAACAGAAGTTTACTTGATTATCCATACATATAATGTTTTTAAAAATCATGTTAAAAAGTGAGTATCAAATATTATACATCAGGTTTTTGATGGACATTTATTTGTTTATTTCTCAATCATCACTGTATTTAATTGGATTATATGTTTTGCCCCCACAATAGAACCTCTGATCATAAAACTAAGAATTTAAATATCGTCCTACTTAGGCTTATTATTAGGAGACATAGAGTGACAACTGATATTTAAAGCCGTTTTATGTAAGTAGTCTGCTATACAATTTTAAAAATTTATTTGATTTACATTACAAGCTGTCAGAATTTCTCACTTTTTGGCCATAAATATCAGCAACAGATTGCTGACAGATTTAATTTTAAGATTAGGGTTAGATGTGAGCTAAAAAACAACTATGAGTAATATTTTTTGTGTGTTGTGTTTATTTAGTGTTAAGGACAGATTTAGACAAATTCTATTAAACCATTTAGAATGGTTTGTGCTTTACGTGAACATTATTAAGTTTTAATAAAGTTCTTTACTACTTTACTTAGAGAGAGACTATTTACAGACTGTGTCTATGCAGAATAAAGACAGGAACCCTGCGGACAGGCCCTCAGCTCTCCAAACGCCTCCTTTGTTAAAGGAGTCACTGTTAAATGATTGTGCTCTAATCCTGTGATGACAGATTCGCCGTCAGATTGGCCAAATGCCAGTTTACTGCATGTGTGCGAGAACAATCATTGAGTCCAACAAACTCCATTTAACGTCCTTGTAGATTTCATGTGTTATACTGTTACTTTAATTGTGGCAATTGTGAGACTGCGATCACATTTGCTGTTTTACTAGCTATTGGATTGTAGCATCATATAAATCATTATGGCTGATCTTTCTGAAATTTGACAGGCTCTTAGAAATGATCACTTTTATCCCATTAAGCCAATTCAATCCATATAAACACGTAATTTTAATCCCACAGTCATTAAAATGAGAAGGATTTACATGATTGAAATACAAAATTATACATCAGTCTGATTAACTATTGCTCCTAAAATAGATGATAGTGCTAATTTCAAATACATTTAAATAAATTAATTAAATTGTGATTAATTAAAATTTTCTGTATTTATTTAATATATTTATTCCAGATTTAATATTAGCATCATTTTCCAGCTCTTGCAACCCACTTAAAACCTTAGATAAACATTTGCTTTAGGTTAGTCTATAAAAAACACAAACAACATCAACAAAACTCCCATGCATATAATGTAAACAACCAAAAATCACATAATATATTTAGAACACACTTGATATAAAATAAACACATAATTTGCATATACTCGTTATTAGATCTGCTAAGCCGGTTGGTAAATGACTTTTTGTTTTTTTCTTTTGCTCTTAAAATGCTGAATACTTCAACTTGAGTGTATGTTTTGTGGTGGTAGGTTTGCTTTTATTTGTATGATTTGGCCAGGTACTATTGTTCACAAGATTTTTTGTGCCTTTCATGGAAATCAGACACCACTCAGATGCAGCTGTTTTGTACGAAGCCAGGATTGTAAACCTTTGCTTGGGGACAATTCCTGTCTGACAAGTTTACTTGGTCCTTGACCTTCCAAGATTCCTGAGGTCTCCTCCCATGGAGTCATCACATAACCAGACTGAACGGTCTGAGTAGCTTCAACCAATACCTTTTATCTCAGGTGTGATCTTACCTGGGTGAGGCCAGTATCTCTTCAGAGATGATACTTTGTTTTAGTCACGCAATTTGTTATTGTCTTGACTTGTGCTTCAGTAATAGCAGCCATATTTAACAGTGTCGAACACAAACTATTGATGTGTAAATTTATGGCTGTCTTTGGAACTACATATTCTTGGATTATGTCATACATGAATTACATTAAGTCATATAGAAAGGTTGGGTTTCCACATTTAACAGCATCGCTATCCCGGAGTCCCACAGGGTTCAGTACTAGGCCTTTTTTATTTTCTGTTTGCACCAGATTACATGGTTTCGCCTGCTCGTAGCAAACTAATTAAGCATTTTACCTCATGTGCTAGAGATCCCTATTTTCAAAATATATATGCTTATATATGCAGTGTACATCCCATGTTTTTGGCTAGTAAATCACACTTTTACTGTTGTTTATTGTAAGTTTTCCTAAATAACCTTTGTCAATACTAATAATTCAGTATTTTGTTGCATTAGTTATACTCTGGTACTTTTGCTTATCATACTTTTGTGTGAAAAATATTGGGTCACCACTTGATCTATAAACTGTTAAACAACACCAATTTTGAAAAAACGGGATGAAATTTAAACTAAACAAAATATAACTACAGTAGACTTTCAAATGGCAGTGTATTTCAGGTCACCACATGCAAATTAACCCCTCCATGCTGAAATCCTTAGTTTTATGCAAATCTCCCTTGCATGCATCATGAAACAATTATAAAAAACATAAATGAAAACTCTGAAAACATCATACTTGCCTTTCAAACATGCTTATACCTTTTTACCCTTTAAACCCTTTAAAAATTTAACTGCTCAGAGGTGACAGATTCTCATTCTGCCCTTAGAGGGCAGTATTGTTTCATTTGTGAAATATTAAAAGTGTCCTGACAGGTTCCTGTTTGCTTCTTTTTCCTAGACAAGCCATGCTCTGTTTACCAACATTAACTTGACTTTAACACATTTAATAGTTCTTTCTATCTACAGTTGCAAAGTAATAACCAATCATTATCTTGCATAAATGTTAAGGAAACACTTCAAATGGATTTATGCGTTTAAAAAAAAAACACAGATTGCATGTGATTACCTTCGGCTAAAGTATAAATACTTGTGTAATTCCCAGTCAAACTACTTCTGTGACAACAGTGGCACCATCCCAACATTTTGATATGTTAGACATTCATGTTTGGACCATTTCCATGATACCTGTAACTGTTAAAGGACATGTGGAATTATCTAACACAGCTTTCATAAGAAAATGACTACAGTGGCTGTACATTTTTAACTGTACAGCTATGGCTTATTTGTGGTTTTTGTAGTTGTTTGTGATTTTACTGGCTCCATAGCGTCAGCATATTTTTGTCCTTTCGCATTCACAGACCTTTGACACAAACACTAATATACTTGGCAAGAGGCTAAAATGTGATGAGTGTAAATGTAGTATATCCACACTTGTATGTAAAAAACAGCTTACTCTTAAGACTCATTGGATCCTTTTGTTTTTAAAGACCCAATTCACGCTGTTACTCACATTGATGCAATTTCACACCAAAAACTGCTTTTAGTGTTTCACCCCCATGGATAAAAGCTACATGATGTTATGTCAGATAAAAGTGCCAAAATCCTCTCAGCACCATGTTATATAACATTCTGGGTTGCTAGCATGGCGCAGACAGACTCCTGAAATAAAGTCTTAGTAAGTCACAATAGTGGGCGTAACATGCAGACTTGCACAGAGCTATAAATTGTCAGCGAGAGAGAGTGTTCTATTGCATATTTGATCCCAAAGGCCTGATTCTCATGTTTCTTGAGTCATTTTTCTGTGACTTTGAGGCCCATGGCACATTATGTGGCCTACAAGAGCAGAAGGAGACTTTGAGGCAGTAACTTTGGTTTTTTATTTCTATTTTTTTATCTCTTCTCTCACACTTTCACCAATGCAAGCCAAAAAACCTCCAGATCCTATGAGACAGCTGTCATTTTTTATTCGAATTTTTGTCGTCACATGAGAGTACAACTTATTGATGTTGCAAAGCACAAAAATACATTGTGCCTGAGAAACATTTGACTTGCATGAAGCAGATCCAAGACAAGCAGGCACTGTCTTTTGATAATAAATGGTATTTTGAAGTATATATTTAGTATACAATATAGTATATGCTGTACTGTATTCTTAGTGTAGTATACTTGAACACCCTAAAAAGGGGATATGTGTATTGCAGGAACTATATTCACAGGTTTCACAGGTTATTGGAAAGATTTAGCATTTGCTGTGTTAAACCTAAACACTGAAAGAAAAAAATATAATGTAACATAATATGAAAAAAAATCTAAAAATAAGAAATAATTTTAATATATTTTATTATACTGGATGTAATGTAATAATTATTCACTAAAATGATATATATATACTGTACTGTGCAAAAGTCTTAGGCCGCTAGTATTTTCACCAACAAAAAATGGTTTTAAGTCAGTTATTTCTATCTTTTGTTGTAGTGTGTCAGTAGGAAATATTAGTTTACATTTCCAAACATTATTTTTGCCATTAATTGTAATAATCCAGTGAGATTTGACAACAGCCAGTGCTCCACATGGAGATCTGATCTGATCATCATCCAGTCTGTCTGGAATGACATGAAGAAACAGAACAAACTGAGACAGACTAAATCCAGAAGAACTGTTCCAACGTCTCGAAGACGCTTGAAGAAAAAACCTTCTTGGAATACTACCTGAAAAACTATGTGCAAGTGTACCTCAGACAAAAGCTGTTTTAAACGCAAAGTGTGGTCATACCAAATGTTGATTTGATTTAGTTAATAGAAGTTAATTGATAAATAAAATTTATTTGCACAGAGCTATAAATTGTCAGTGAGAGAGAGTGTTCACAATTGCCTAAAACTTTTAACAGTACTGTAGCTTTGCAGGTAGGTTTCTTGAAACATCTTGGAGACGTTGCCACAGTTCTTCTGGATTTAGTCTGTCTCAGTTTGTTGTGTTTCTTCATGTCATTCCAGACAGACTGGATGATGATCAGATCAGATCTCTGTGTGGAGCACTGGCTGTTGTCAGACAAAAATCTCACTGGATTATTACAATTAATGGCAAAAATAATGTTTGGAAATGTAAACTGATATTTCCAACTGACATTCTACAGCAAAAGATAGAAATAACCGACTTAAGACCATTTTGTTGGTGAAAATACTAGTGGCCTAAGATTTTTGCACAGTACTGTATGTATGTGTATATATATATATATATATATATATATATATATATATATATATATATATATATATATAAACAATATTTAAATAAAATACAAAAAAATTAAATAAATATAATGTATAAATAAAACATAGTAAAATTATATCCAGCATTAAAATAACAATGGTTTACTGGTAACAGTTATTTTTACATTAGTATTTATATGCCCACCACTTCATTAGGTGCCAACTAGCATTTTGTGCAGTGAGTGGTTGCCAATTCAAACAAATATCAGTCATGGACACAATGACATTTTCTCACAGACCTTGTGTGTTGATGCGGGTCCCTTATAAACAATAACCCACATGCACTGATATACACACTCGTACACTATGTAATTAAGAGCGAGCTCTTTTGCCAACAACATAACAATCATCATAAGCAGTTATTTACCATTTTTAACAGTCACTGACTTACATTTGTCAGGAAAGCTCTTAGTAGTGCATTGTGTTCGCCTGTTAGACAGCTGATCACACGGCTGCACGCAGAAACCAAACCTGCAAGCTTGGTATCATGGTTATGTCCTAACATTTTTCCTTTCAGCAGTTTGCAACGGCATACATTACAAACTACAACGGCATACATAATGAATGCAGTAAAATGTTTTTTTTTTTATTCCAATCTTGTGGCAACACTGTTTAGAACACCCTGCAGTGCTCTGTTTTGCATGGTAAAATTTGCTTACTTTGTCTTCCAGCCAATATCTAGCTCCTCTGGTGAACCACAGAGGTGCAAAAGCCAAGAGCATAATGGGTAGACTGGGAGCGTCGTACAACTGGTCAAATGTCAGCAAGGAAAATGGCAGTCAATTCATAATGTGGCATTGTATCAGTCATGTCAGAATAGATTAGGATTTGACGTATCCCTCATGTCTATTTGTCCTCCTCTGTAATTATCAGATCTGGTGTGCTTTAATGCGTTCCTACAGTTACTACTGCACAACAGCAGTTCAGATGAGCCTGCGTGCATGTCACTGATTTATACTTTAGGATCTTCTTCTTTCATTTTGTTTATATTTCATTTCACTTCTGACTAACTGTGTTATGTTTATAGTGCACTAGTTTGTTAGCTAGCTATCAACCACATAGAAATTTACCCTGATATTGATATATATGTTGATTAATCAATTGTTTCCTATATTTCTGTAAAATGAGTGCTAAAGTATATATTTGAATGCTGTCCCAGATGCTACTTTTACATCTGCTGCATGTATACTGTCTCTTTCTTTGTGATGAAGTACAATTTAGCACACTTTTAAAAAGAGGATTGATTATGGAAATAATATACTTTGAAATAATATACTTAACTGAATGTAATGTTTTCAGACACTTTTTTGTATATTTGCAGTTAAGTTAAGATGCAGTTAGTTGAACTTGAGAGCTCTTTTGATCCACATAAGTAGTTTCCATGTGTTTTAGGATAGTTAGCCAACACATCAAAATTAAAAGATTATTTAAACATAAAGATTTAAAATGTACGTTTAATTTGAAATTACTACAAAGTGCACTTTTTAAAGTGTATTTAAGTGTGTTAAGTACACTTAAGTGGCCTTTTATTTCATTAATATTATATTATCTGAAAGAACAGTTTTACACTATAAGTGCATGCTCAATACAATTGAAGACTTTTCCACTATATTTCTCACATCTTTAGCAGTTAGAGTAGCTATAGCTTTGCTAGGTAATGCTAAATTGTGTATGACAACATTTAGCTATACTGACTTCTATATTAATAATAATTAGTGTCAACATAATATGATTGCAGTTTTTGTCTTGCTGCTAGGTGGATGTTACTATGGACTATTTAGCCTATTATAATAAGCCTGGATGTATGTCACGGATTTATATTTGATTTATATGCTGTCTTTTTACTTATATATGTCAGATGCACAATAAAGTTGCAGTTTCTATAAATAAATATGTCCTGAAACTGTTTTTTTTTTTTGTTGTTGTTGTTGTTGTTTGTTTTTTTTTAACAAATGGTCAGTGAATGGAAGTAACCTTTAGAAAAGCTAATCTATATAAAGCCTACTACTACATTTTATGACCTATCGGATAATATTTAAACCTTGATTAGTGTGCTTATGTAATTAGTATTAAACATTAAATAAACATCAAATTAAAATATATAAAATTATGATATAATATTATAAATATTAAAAAATGATTTTTATTGTCATTCATACAGTATATTATATTTATATAATCATATTAAATGATAATATAATTTAACAGTGATGAGTAGTTGCACTTGATGAACGCACACAACAATATTTGTAATATTTTGAAAAAATATCCTTCAGAAATCATACTAATATGCTGATTTGCTGCTCAAGAAATATTTCTTATTATTATCAACGTTGAAAACAGTTTTTGCTGCTTAATATTTTTGTGGAAGCCTTGATCTTTTTTCAATACTTTAATTAGAAAGTTCAACAGCATTTATTTTCAACAGCACAAACTTTTGAATGTGTATCTAGGTTTCCACAAAATATTATACCACAAAAACGATTTTAACACTTATAATAATAACAGATGTTTCCTTAGCAGCAGATCAGCATATTAGAATGATTTATGAAGGATCATGTGGCACTGAAGACTGGAGTAACGATGCTGAAAATTCAGCAGGAATAAATTACATTTTAAAATATTTTAAAACAGAAAAGAGTTCTTTTGAATTGTAACAATATTTCAGAATATAACTATTTTTACTGTATTTTTAATCAAATAAATGAAGCCTTGTCGAGCAGAAGAGACTTCTTTCAATAACATAAAAAAATAGTGTAGTAGTGTAGAATGACACCATCTTCCCAACATTACGTAGAAAGAGTCTAAATTATACTTTTATACAGACGTTTATGTGTTTAAAACGAGCTACTTTTCATGCTGTGGTAATGGTTGGATAATAGATTATCTACCATATCTAGTAGTTCTGACTAATAAAAACAACCAGGACACCAAGTGTACTGAAAACTACCTGATAGCTAGCTATCGCTCACAATCGCACAGAAATTCACACAGAGTTTGATTCCGTTGACTTTACGAGGCTTGTTTAATACATACGGTACATTTCTTCCCCTCCTCCGCTGCCTGCTGTATTTGCAGGCGGCTTTAGCGCCAGACACCCTGAGGCAGCGGTAGCGCCAGTGAGTCTTCCCACCTCTGTTTTTGTGGTGGGAGATGACATGTCGAAGCTTTGAAGAGCAGTGGAGGGAGGGAGGGAAGGACTGAACACATCACTCTGCGAGAGCACAGAAATGTCATGTGGCCAGCAGTCCGCCCAGATTCCCTCACTGTCTAAGTGGGCCGGAGAAATGTAGACAGGAAGTACAACTCTCTCTCTCTCTCTCTCTCTCTCTCTCTCTCTCACACACACACACACACACACACGCACACAATTAAAAACTCCTAAACTCTGCAGTGCCATATTTCTGTCATACCTACCCCGTCTGAGTTGTGCTGTTTATCAGCATTGCTGTCAGCTCAAAGCTGTGCCAGAACCCACACCTAATGTTCAGAACTGCTGCAACACATCACAGTTCCTTTAAGAAAGAGAGAGAGAGAGAGAGAGAGAGAGAGAGAGAGAGAGAGAGAGAGAGAGAGAGAGAGAGAGAGAGAGAGAGAGAGAACAGAAACACTTGGAATGTTGAGTCTCTTTAAATACACCAAACAAAAAAGAGACACAGCACAAACAGACCCAGACGATCCACCCACCCGCAGCACCTACACCAAAATAAATAAAGACACCAGGACAAACACAAATTCTTCTTAAGTATAGCACAATGCTTTCTGTGTGTGAGCGTGTCTGTTTGTCGCACTTGTGAAGTCATTGTTTTGGGTATTTCTGCCGTTTGCTGGCGTTCTTGTGGTTAGAAACTGCACAGATGCTCAGAAAAATACGGCCTCTATAAATATGTATTTAATGTCATCACAAATCAGGTCCTCCCTCGAATTGGGTCTCTATTAACTATCCGTTTATAGTTAACAAGTACATACAAATTATATGAATCTAAAATTTGTATGTAAACTGCTTACTATATAGTGCATAATAAAAGGCAGTCAGGCAATAAAGAGAGTACCCATTAAAAGTTATTTGAGCTAGTGGGATTGTATGGGGCCCTAATGGAAATTTTGATGGAGGACTTGATTTTTTGCGGCAATGGCTGACTGGAATACTTGATTCTAATCGGCTAATCTGTATTCTGCGGTTAAATATTTTTGTGGCACTAATCTGACAGCTGTCTCAACGGTTTTTAAATTAGTCGTTAGTGTGGATTAGCCAAGTAGTGCTGTTTTGAGACTGAAATGGCTACAAATCTAGAAAAAAGCAGATGACATGACGTGCTTATGATAAACTGAACATTATCATCCATTGGTATAGTCGGTAATGTAGTTATTGTTATTGTTATAGTTAACGTCCTTGGTGTGAATGGCCTTTTATACTAATACCTAGTGGTGTGGATGCAGCATTATGCAAAAGCTACACGGACATATATATATATATATATATATATATATATATATATATATATATACACACATACACACACACACACACACACACACACAAACACACATATATATATATATATATATATATATATATATATATTAGACCGCTAATATGACTGGAAATTTTATTTAAACGAGTAATAAAATAATATATTTTTAATTATAACATTTATATATTTATATATATTACATAATTAAAAAAAAAAAAAAAAAAAAAAAAATATATATATATATATATATATATATATATATATATATATATATATATATATATATATATATATATATAAATAATACAACACATGATAAAATAATAAAATGAAATAATATTTTAGTAATACAACACTGGGTTTATTTCACGGTACTGATGAGCTGATTTTCGATCATCTCTTTAATAAAACTGTATTTCTACTATATGAGTGTAGAAACATGCATGTTTGCTTGTGGTGAGCTGGATGTGGGAACACCTGTACACCGAGACACTAGACAGAGAAGCGCACCTCCCTCAGCCGTGCCACCAGCGCACCTCCTGCAGGGTTTATGTCCGCTTGGATCTCCTGTCTGAAGTGCCGACCTTCATTTAGAGACAGAGATTAGAGAGGAAGCCCTCTGCATCCCTCCTATAGAGATCAAACAGCGCCAAACCCACATCTCGTGCAGTGCTGCAGCAAGGGTTACAAGGAGTTGGTGCGCAGTTTGAACCACACACTCCTAGACAAATAAGCCACCAGACGTTTATGCACAGAGCAGCAAAGACTCAGAAGGCCAGGCTAGCATGCTGCATACATTATGCATACATTTAACTTCTGCTGTAGTCTGTGTTCTGCTTTAGCATGATTGATATGATAAATTGCTTGTAATGTTCCTCATTTGTAAGTTGCTTTGGTTAAACAGGTGAAACCGAACGCATTATGCAAAGATACGTTTTAAACCGTAATATGCTAAACTACTGTCACATGACCTTGTCACTTTGCGTTAATTTTTCATTAATGCAAAGTGAGTGGCACTAAGAACTTTCTTGGTTATGTGAATGTTAGGGGAATATTCCATTTTTATTCATTTTGCAAACATTATGGGAATGTTATGTTTGAATGTTCTCTGAACATTTTGAAATAGTAAAATTTAAAAATGTTAAAAAACATTCTGCTAAAATGTTTCAGGATAAAATGTTCTGTGAATGATGTATTGTATAAATATTGTTTTTGAGAACAATATTAAAGACCAGAGAACTTTTAACGAATGTCCTATGTCCTAGTTACTGGAAGAATGTTTTGTTCATAACTTTGAGAAAGCCTTGCCAGAACATTCTGAGAATTTTCCCTCTTAGCTGGGTTCAGGTTTTTTCTGAATGTTTTCATACAAATTACATCATACGAATTCAGATGAATTCACCACCTCGTTAAATAGTTAGGTTTTCTCATGAAATCTGGGTTGGCTATTTCAAACACTCAATCTCTGTGTTAACAAAACACCAGAGAAATCCTACAGTATTGGAAAACGTCTGTGTCGGTTTCTGATTTACTTCAGATACCTGTTTGATTAGCTGTGGTTTAGTGCTGCTTTTATTTTGATTTGGCAGTGAGTGATTAAGGAGTTCTATTGGATGACCTCCAAACTGTGTTGATTAGATTTTGATTGCCATCACCAGCAAACATTTTGATAAGCTGCCAAGAGGAGGCCGGGAGGCTTGTGATCTCGGCTCACCGTCGACTTGTTGCATTAGAATTTTGCATGATGGCTCCGTCAGTTTCTTAACTGACTGAATCACTCTTTGACCGGCCACAGAATCCCAGACTGCTCTGTCTGCACCTGCAATTACTGTGAGTCTGAAGGTTCTTTAATCAGGATCTGGAGTGACCTCATCTGTAAACTCCATCATAAACAAGCCTCGTATTTAAATGGCTTCTTCATAACAGTTTACTTTTATTACAACATATTATTCTAAACCTATGCCTACGCAAAAAGCTCAGACAGTTCATACAGATGTAAAGTCATTAACTATGAAACCTTCAACAGTTTGGCCATGTTAAAACAAGTATGTGTTCCACAAACCGAACGGTTCTTATCTGTATTTGTTTATTATAAAATCTTTCTTTGTTCTCAGTTGTTATCAGCATTTGTTATTTATTTATTTATTACAAACTAATAGCATTCTTTTATTTTATTTATTAAGTTATTGATATTTATTTACTTGCTTATTTATTTATTTATAAATTATTTATAAACTAAAAGTGTTATTTATTTATTCATTCATTCATTCAAAGTTGTGATCAGAATTTATTTGTTTGTTTATGTATTATTATAAATTATTACCTTTCTTTCTTTCTTTCTTTCTTTCTTTCTTAGTTGAGTATTTGTTTTTTGGTTGTATGTATGTATTTATTTATTTTAAACTATTAGAATTCTGTCTTTCTTTTTGTTTTCAAACTTTATTTATTGAGTTATTATTCAGTGTTTATTTGGTTGTTTATTATAAATGATAAGCTTTTCTTTTATTTATTTATTTATTTATTTATAGTCATTTTAGTGTTTAATTGTTTGATTGTTATAACAAATTGTTAGCTGTTCTTTCTTTCTTGTTGTATTTATTTATTTAAATGGCTTTATAACCTAACATCATCGTGGAGAGTTTTGCATTTTTGGCAAATACCACTGACAAATTCAAAATCATAATTTTACGTCATCATTCTATACACCAGATTTACTCCTGGAGTGCGTACTGTCGTAGCATTGCTGGAGTGCTCTGTTATGTCATTAAAGTGAAAGGGCCGTAGTAAATAAACATATTACACACATCATTAGAGTGAAAGGCTGTCATTATATGACTGAAAGTCAGGTGGGGTGTCAAAATCTAACTCACCCACTCTGCCAGATCAGCAGTATGTAATTTCATTAGATAATTATAGCACTCAAGAGCTTAACTATGACATACTATGTCAGTTACGCTGAACGCGGCTCTCGGGCTGGCTACTTTACATGTCGTCCAACTTGACGGCTCGCTGCGTTTGGTTTCGGTTTGGTTCGATCAGGTGAATTTGCCCATGAATGGAGCACCTGGACAAATGACTCAGCTTTAACAGCAAAACGCAGCCACAGCAAACAAAGAAACCAAATAAGCAGAAACGACAGTTATAGATTCTTCAAGGGACGGCAGGCTTTAACAATGTGTTAAAACCTTTAAGAAAATCACAAGCTGTCAGAAATGCTTATATGAGCGCATGAAAATAACCCCTCACGAGGGGGGTTTAAAAACCTCAGAAAACAACATAACACCTCCACACCTCCCTCTTCCTGGTCTTTCTAGTTGCGTCTACATTTTCCATGGCTGCCGGCCCAGCTGCTGAGAGAGCTGTTCCTTGAAGCCGCAGTGTATTTAGAAACAAGGTTGAGGGAGAGCGCTCAGGCTCCGTGCGGCAAACACAGGCCTCACAGTTCTGGGCTGAGGCTTGGCAACAGACCTGACCAGAGAGGCCAGGCAGCCAACACTCCCCACAGCATGTGAGAGCAGGCCAAAGAATGAGCCGTGTGTGTGTGTGTGTGTGTGTGTGAGGGAATCTACCTCGGGGCAAGAGCTGCATCTAAGGTGTGCCAAACAGCAGAACCTGTCTGTCTTTGATTTACGTTTGCATGCATTAGTTGTCCAGCTGATCTGCATTTGGAAAGAGTGACTGTTATAACTAATTAAGTCTTTGACCTGTACACTTAAACTTTTACTACCGTAAAAGAATCATAATTGTCCGAAAGTGCGATGTGACGTGCACGTGAATGCATGCCTGGGATTTTTGTCCAGTTGTGAGGTGTTCCTGCCCATGTTTTTGTCTCATATTTTCTGCCTGCGTCAGGCGGTTATGGTTTCTCAGTTTTTGTCATTTCATCTCAATATGTAAGGGTCTGGTTGTTGTAAAGCTGGAGGAGGGTCCAGATGTTCGCAGATTTGACCCATCCGCACAGGAAGATGAGAGGGGAGCGCGTGAAATTGGTTCCATACGCTTCGCTGACAGTGAGGTCATTACACTGCGTTACACGGGTGACAGTGTGTCGTAGTCGGGTGGTGGGGGAATGAAGCTTCATCTTCAGAGACAGTGTGGTGGCTTCAATACTAGAGAATTTGGGTGCTTGCCAGGCAATTGCTATGCATTTGTTAAGGTGTTCTGCATTGTTGTTTGCAAGGCCATGTGAAGAATTCATAGAAATGTACTCTTGTTGAATTCATAATAATAAAAAAAAAATGTATACAGTTTTCAAGACAAATTTGAATGTAATGACTGTGGTGGAACCATCAAGTAAAAAGTAAATTATTATTTTCAAAAACAAATTATTTTGATCATTTTAGGTTTTAAAATTTAAGTTTTTTTTTTTTCAAAATTATGTGCAAAGCTATTTATTTATTTATCTATTTATTTATTTATTTATTTATTTATTTATTTATTTATTTATTTATTTATTTATCTATGTTTACAATTATAATGAATGATTAGCTGATTAGCTCACAAATATTGTTTTGTGACACCACAAAACAAAACATTGTGACTTTTATATCATTGTAATAATATAAAATTAATATAACAGTTTATATATATATATATATATATATATATATATATATATATATATATATATATATATATATATATATATATTAGATAGATAGATAGATAGATAGATAGATAGATATTATTACAGAAATGAAAACACACTCATCATAGAAGAAGTGTATTCAGGTTACTGTATTTGTGATTTGCATTTTATTTATTTATTTATTTTTAAATAAATAAGGGATAGGACAAAAAATGTGTCACATCACTGACCCTGAATTATGAGTAGAGATCTTCTTATCCAAGACTTCTAAGCCAAGTCAGAATGCTTAGAAAAGTAAAAACATATAGACTATCTGTTTGTCAATACAATTAAATGCATGAGTAGTGTTTTTTTGTTTAGTGCCAGTATTGCACATTGCAGCTTAAAAAGGTGAGTAAGGGTATTTGTAGATGTAACCTATTGCTTTGTGCAGGAAAATAGTACCGTCTCTACCTAAGTCACAGTGTTCATTGCTCTTTAGACACATGGGAATGACATTAGTGTTCTCTACCTTCACCACAACGTCAGTCAGCTGTCAAAAAAAAAAAAAAAAAAATTAAAAAAAAAAATCAACTGTCTAGTAGGAATATCCTCCTCGGGGTCCGAATGTCTGGGCCGCAAAATGCAAAACCACTGAGAAGAAATAAATACAAATAAATGTTCCTGATTTGTCTTCTGTGCTTTTGTCTGTCCAACACACTCAAGTCCTCAGTTTGCCAAGCTGAGCATCTACATTTGGGTTTGGCTGTTCTTGTCTGCGAAAACCACAGGAAAAGGAAATGTAAAGCCCTCTGAAAGCTTGAAAAACATTGGCCTGAGTAAAAATGGCTGTAAAAATGGAAACATCCAGTTTATAATAACATTTTCAAATTTTAACATTCAGGCAGATTGCTTTTTTTTCTTGATAATGTGTCCTCCTTTTACATTTGTTTAGCTTAACTCACTTTTCAGAGAGAAAATTATGTTATCATTTACTCACCCTTTTTGATTGCCATGACTGTCTTTCTTCAATGGAACACAAAAAGAATTATTTATAACTCCGTTAAAAGGGAACTTTCACCACGACTGTTAAAAACATTTTCAGGGCAATATATTGGCTTCAGAAAAACTTCATAGTTTAATTAAAATAATTTATAGTTTAATTATACGTTTTTTTTTTTTTTATAGTCCCCATCCATGTATCCATTGCATGGAAAAGAGCAGCACGAATATTTTTCAAAACATCATCTCTTGTGTTTCACAGAAAGTAAGTCATAACTGTCTGGAATGACACGAGGATGAGTAAATGATGACAGAATTATCTTTTTAGGGTGACCAAATCATGATTTATTCCTTTCATGGCTTAATCAAACGTCATTCACACAGTTCCTCTCACGCTTCACACATGTCACATATAGCCTCACTCTGTGTTCCCAGCTGTATTGAGTGTGTCTAACAGTCTTGGTGAATGAGTGTAGAGTCTTCAGGATGCTCCAGCGAGGTGGGCCATCTGGTCACTGCCGCCGGGCCCTTGAAGTGCTGTGAGAGAAGCCGCTGCGGTCGGCCATGGCGACTGGAGGTTTGCAGCACAGCACTTCCAGCCCTTGCGCTGACCTCAGAAAAGGAAATCTGGGTTGGAGAATCAGAGGGGTTGCTCCTGAGCTATTTCCAGAACGCTCTGCCTATCCAGTGCCACCCACGAGATTCCATATGACAGAGGAAGAGTCTGTCTGTGTGTGTGTGTGTGTGTGTGTGTGTGTGTTTGTGTGTGTGTGTTTGTGTGTGTGTGTGTGTCTGTGTGTCTGTGTGTGTCTGTGTGTGTCGAGTTTTAAGACAAATTATATGTAAGTACACTTGTATATGTACATCAGCAGGTTACGATTTTGAATCTGATAAACCTATAAAACAAAATTTACCCGGGTAGTTTATGAAAAAGCCAGTCCAGTTTTTCATCAGTGTTGGTATTTTTTCCATTTATTTTTCCCATAGGGATTTTAAAGTCTTTGTTAAAATGTTATATGCCATAATCCAAGCCAACCAGCTATGAGGTGAATCACAACATTACAAAATTGTATTTGAAGCATGTTTTTATTTGCACTTAATGGCTTTAATGAGGGAAAAACGTCTCAGGTTACGCATGTAACCATGGTTCCCCGAAGGGAACGAGACTCTGCGTCGAGACGCTTTGGAAACGCCTTCAGTGTGACCACACTCTGAACCACGTGTATAATCAGTCCAATGGATGGGCGAGATGTCACGGGCAGGTTACGCATGTAACCATGGTTACATGCGTAACCTGAGACGTTCCCCTTCAGGAACGCTTTGGGAACTAGATGCCCATGCCGCCAGACTTACAAATCCCTGCCTAGTGTGGAAGAGCACAACTAAGGCGAAAGAAAAGGAGCCAGGAGTGACTAAAGTGGGTGGGGCCCACGTCCCAAAGGCCAACTTCTGGAAGAGTGAGTCTTGACCCCCAAGGAGAGGGGAGATCAGAGGACTCGAAGCTATGGAATAGCATCCTGATCCATCACTTAGCATAAGCTTCTCTGGCCTCAGCCTCAGTGCACCGCAGAGGAAATGTGTAACTACTGACTGGCCACCAGGAGGGGCATGGTAGACCGCAATGGCCGCCACATAGACCTTTAGGGTGGAGTGGGTCAACCCTGCAGAGAATTGGGCCTGCAGGAACTCCAGCGCTGTACCAACCGGGCATTTAACTGGGTCGAGCTGGCGGTCTCCGCACCATTAAATGAAAAGCTTCCACTTCAGGGCATACAGTTTCCTCGTTGAGGGAGCTCTGGACTGGAGAATGGTCTCAACAACCTTGGTTGAGAGACCGGAGGCTATGAGTTGTGCCCCCTCAGGGGCCACACCCACAGTTTCCACAACTTCGGGCAGGGGGTGAAAGATGGAGGCCCCCGCCTGTGAGAGGAGATCCCTCCTGACGGGAATCTCCATGGAGAGCCGTCGAGGAGAGAAATCAGGTCCAAGAACCATACTCGGCCCGGCTGGAACGGGGCTACTAGCAGCAGACGGACCCAGTCCCGGCGCACTCTCTCCCGGGAGCAGAGCGATCGGGGAAAAGGTGTACAGACTAAGCCTCGGCCAAGTCTGTACCAAGGCATCCAGCCCCAGTGGAGCTGGATGAGTCAGAGAGAACCAGAGGGGACAGTGCGATATCTTTCAAGTCGCAACAGGTCCACCTGAGCCTGGCCAAAAAACTCTCCATATCTGCTTCACCACCTCGGGGTGAAGCATCCATTCCCCAGGCCTCAGCCCCTGCCTCAACAGGATGTCTGCTCCCATACTGAGATGCCCAGGAATGTGAACTGGAGGAGTTTGCCCTGGGACTGCACAGCGTTCTGGTGTGCCAGCCTGTAAAGGGGGCGCGAACACAGACCTCCCTGGTGGTTGATGTAAGAGATCATCGCTGTATTGTCGGTGCGCACCAACACATGGTGATCTCTTAGGTCTGGGAGGAAGTGTTTCAGTGCTCGAAACACGGCCAGCATCTCCAGGCAGTTAATGTGCCACGTGAGATGGCGACCACTCCACAGACATCAGGGACGCGTCCGTACAGCAGGCCAAGAGGTATCAGATTGGACGCAGCTGCCATTAGACCCAGCAGTTTTTGAAACTGCTTAATAGTGAGTGACTGGCCTTCTCTCACTCTCTTGACTGTCGTGAGGATCAACTCGATCCGAGCAGGGGACATACGTGCCTGCTTCGTGGTCGAATCCCACACCACGCCCAGATAAGTGATTCTCTGTACTGGAGAAAACACACTCTTCTGGCGTTAAGTCTTAACCCCAGCTCTTTCGAGTGAGCGAGAACGACATCTTGATGCTGAACCACCAACTGCTCTGAATGAGCTAATATCAACCAAACGTCGATGTGGTTGAGTATGCGGATGCCCTGGAGTCAAAGAGGAGCCAGAGCAGCATCCACACACTTGTGCAGGGTGAGAGTGCAAGGCCGAATGGAAGGACCCGATATTGGTACACTTTGCCCCCAAAGCAAACCTCAGGAACTTCCTGTGATGGGGAAGGATGGAGATGTGGAAGTATGCATCTTTTAGATTTATCGTGACAAACCAGTCCTCGGACATTGTCTGAAACACGACCTGCTCGATAGAGAGCATCCTGAACTTCAGTCGCATGACTGAGCGGTTCAGCTGATTCAGATCTAAAATAGGACGCAACCCTCCATCCTTTTTAGGAACGATGAAGTACCAGCTGTAGAACCCGGACTCTCTGTCGTGAGGAGGGACCACCTCGATCGCCTCCTTCTTCAAGAGAGCATTCCATTGCCAGATCCTGCTCGGGACTCACCAGTGTGGGAATGACTCCGTTGAAAGGCGGCAGTGGAGTGCCGAATTGAATGCGATAGCCTCTTTCCACAGTGTGCAGGACCCATCGAGACATATTTGGCAGTAGTTTCCACGCTACCAAATAGTCTACTAAGGGAACCAGTCTCTCAGCTCTGCCACGTTTCTGGGCGGAAGAGACTGAGAGAAGCGCTCGCTGGAGTCCGCTGCACCCTGGAACACTGGCACGTGCTTTTAAGCTTCCTAGTCGTTACGTCACCCGCCCGTGACGTCTCGCCCATCCATTGGACTGATTACACATGTGGTTCAGAGCGTGGTCATGCTGAAGGCGTTCTCAAAGCATCTCGACGCAGCTCGAGTTCCTGAAGGGGAACTACAATCCCAAGAGGCTTTGCGAATGACAATCAAATAAAAAATTATATTTTATATATATATATATATATATATATATATATATATATATATATGTATATATATATACAGTCAGGTCCATAAATATTGGGACATCGACACAATTCTAACATTTTTGGCTCTATACACCACCACAATGGATTTCAAATGAAACGAACAAGATGTGCTTTAACTGCAGACTGTCAGCTTTAATTTGAGGGTATTTACATCCAAATCAGGTGAACGGTGTAGGAATTACAACAGTTTGCATATGTGCCTCCCACTTGTTAAGGGACCAAAAGTAATGGGACAGAATAATAATCATAAATCAAACTTTCACTTTTTAATACTTGGTTGCAAATCCTTTGCAGTCAATTACAGCCTGAAGTCTGGAACGCATAGACATCACCAGACGCTGGGTTTCATCCCTGGTGATGCTCTGAAGCATCTACTGCAGGCCTCTACTGCAACCGTCTTCAGTTCCTGCTTGTTCTTGGGGCATTTTCCCTTCAGTTTTGTCTTCAGCAAGTGAAATGCATGCTCAATCGGATTCAGGTCAGGTGATTGACTTGGCCATTGCATAACAGTCCACTTCTTTCCCTTCAAAAACTCTTTGGTTGCTTTTGTAGTATGCTTTGGGTCATTGTCCATCTGCACTGTGAAGCACCGTCCAATGAGTTCTGAAGCATTTGGCTGAATATGAGCAGATAATATTGCCCAAAACACTTCAGAATTCATGCTGCTGCTTTTGTCAGCAGTCACATCATCAATAAATACAAGAGAATCAGTTCCACTGGCAGCCATACATGCCCACGCCATGACACTACCACCACCATGCTTCACTGATGAGGTGGTATGCTTAGGATCATGAGCAGTTCCTTTCCTTCTCCATACTCTTCTCTTCCCATCACTCTGGTACAAGTTGATCTTGGTCTCATCTGTCCATAGGATGTTGTTCCAGAACTGTGAAGGCTTTTTTAGATGTCATTTGGCAAACTCTAATCTGGCCTTCCTGTTTTTGAGGCTCACCAATGGTTTACATCTTGTGGTGAACCCTCTGTATTCACTCTGGTGAAGTCTTCTCTTGATTTTTGACTTTGACACACATACACCTACCTCCTGGAGAGTGTTCTTGATCTGGCCAACTGTTGTGAAGGGTGTTTTCTTCACCAGGGAAAGAATTCTTCGGTCGTCCACCACAGTTGTTTTCCGTGGTCTTCCGGGTCTTTTGGTGTTGCTGAGCTCACCGGTGCGTTCCTTCTTTTTAAGAATGTTCCAAACAGTTGTTTTGGCCACGCCTAATGTTTTTGCTATCTCTCTGATGGGTTTGTTTTGTTTTTTCAGCCTAATGATGGCTTGCTTCACTGATAGTGATAGATCTTTGGATCTCATCTTGACAGTTGACAGCAACAGATTCCAAATGCAAATAGCACACTTGAAATGAACTCTGGACCTTTTATCTGCTCATTGTAGTTGGGATAATGAGGGAATAACACACACCTGGCCATGGAACAGCTGAGAAACCACTTGTCCCATTACTTTTGGTCCCTTAACAAGTGGGAGGCACATATGCAAACTGTTGTAATTCCTACACCGTTCACCTGATTTGGATGTAAATACCCTCAAATTAAAGCTGACAGTCTGCAGTTAAAGCACATCTTGTTCGTTTCATTTGAAATCCATTGTGGTGGTGTATAGAGCCAAAAATGTTAGAATTGTGTCGATGTCCCAATATTTATGGACCTGACTGTATATATATATATATATATATATATACAAACACAAAAGTTATTATTAAAAAAAAAATCCTAATAAATTTACCTTTTTTTCTGATGTTGTGACATTATAGGTGGCAAAAACTGTCTTGTTCGAGTAACTTGCCTCGAGTAACTTGACTATGTTCGAGTAACTGAATCATCGTCGACCAATTAATTTAAAGACACAGATACGTCCATCAGAAACAAAAGGGTTATGGCTAGATGGTATACAGACTCGTCTACTGGGCATGCGCTCATCAATACAGAGTAATTTTTGTCACACTGTACAACAATAATTATTGTTTTTGTATTATTTTAAGGGGTAGGTTTAGGGTTGGGGTAGGGGTAGGTGTAGACGTCAATAAAACACAAATTTAATAGAAAATTAAATTTATTGTTAGCTTCCAGTTTTAGCTGTATCCCTTCTAGCCACAACTTAACAAAGCTGTGAGTTATTAATTCGTCTAATCCACTGATTTAAAACCTTGATTAATTCAGTATCAAAACAAGTATGAGTAAATCATTTACTCAACCAATTTGTACAAAAATAATGATTTAATAAAGAAGGAAACATCTGTATTGTGTGTTGGTTGAAAGGTGTTTTTGTGGTCAGAGCAAAAACTAGCAAAGTAACTAATCATGTCTAAAATGTAAGTAGCTTAATATTAACTTCTTGTTCACTGGACAGTGTATAAAAGCAAATGTCACTCTCAAACGCAGTAGGACTGTGATATTTTAGAACAGAAGTCTTGCCAGTGTAATATTAAGCATAATGCAAAAAGGCTGTTTTTCTCTTATGTAAGGATATCCCAATTGCACAATTAATATGATTTGTGAGCACACTTTCATAGTTATTAAAAATGAGCTGGTGTACGATATTTTATTCATATTCCCATTTTAACCATCGCCTAGTACCAAGTTCTGCTAAACGTAAGTGCTCTCCATGCTGAATATACTGAGACTCAGTCCTCTGTCGTTTCACTCGCACATACTGAAACAACAAAACCACAAAGTGAGTCTCAGCAAGTAACCATAAATCATAAATCACAGTCTTTTTTGACGCCATGTTTTAGTCTGCATACCTTAACCTAAATTTGTAGGTTTGTATTTTCTTTTCCACGACTGTATAAGCAGTCGCTGGTCGCTACTGTTGATGGATATGCAGAAGGGGAGATCACGAAGAGAAATATGAGGCTTGTGTTATAGTGCACGAGCTCAACATTAAGAGAGGCACAATGTTTGGTTCAGATGAGCTCATGGGCATCTCTGTTTCAACAGACATCAATCGTATTCTGTGGTTTTGTGGTTACTTCTAAGAACTACCTTTTTATAATCAGTGGCAGTCTGACTGTGAAGCTGTAGTTAGAGACTGAAAAAGGCTGAGTATGCTTTTTGACATAAACGTGGACTACAGTGACATTTGAACAGAAACTACAGAGCAATGGGCTATCAGTCGCAATTATTCATTTTTAAATCAGTTCTTAAATCCTAAGGTTAATATTTATGCTACTTTCAGTTTACATGTAAACAAAACTTTGATTTGTTATTTAATATGAAACAAAGTCTCTATCATGAATCAAATTCTGTCAATTTTATCATGCATGTCAAACAATAAATGTGGTTCTGGTGCTCTTTAAAGCACTGTATGTAGGTTTGTTTTTGTTTATTTACTGATTTACTTTGAAATTTCAGTTTCAAAATCATTCTGATGGTTCACTGACTTCTAATAAGGCAAATGGCTTTTGTTTCTTTCTAAACGTCTGTGTTTGTAAGTTTGGTGAGCGGGTATGAAATTCTGTGAAAAAAAGTGGATTGCTTTATGGCAGCAACAATGCACTCTCTACAGTAATTACGACTGTGATATATTTACGACAGTGGACTTCTCTCTTTTAACTGCAGGGGGCGCTAAAGTTGACAAACCATATAGTTGCTTTAATGAGGCGGAGCAGATAGCCATGTCTGTATCTCTTTCTCATTACTATTAGTTACAGCACAGACATAAATACGAATGAATATCGGAAGGTATATTGTAAGAAACAGAACAATTAACTGAAATGTATGGTGTCTCATGTAATCGCTCAATTCGTATTTAAACAGCGTAGATATGTCAACAACAGCTTGTAGCCTAAACAATGTCAGACCTAATATAAGTTATCTCAGGAAAGCCAATGTCCATAGTTCAATAGTTAGCTAGAAATTACTGAGGAGCTTTTTGTTAAATATGTACACTAAACGGCATTCATTATATTTTTTCCTTTATGATGTTTATATGATGTTTAAATATTTCTTGTCATAAAAACAAGTTTTTTTTTTTTTTTTTTTTTTTTTTTTAATGATAGCACCATTTATGTTTATATTTCAACAACGAACTGGAGTAGTACATAATTGTATCATAAGTTATATTATAAAAACTGCCTTATGTGCAATTTAAATGCTCGTATACAACTTATACAAAAATAAGTTTTTTATTTGAGTGTTGATTATTAAATGTAATATCATAAATAGCAATTGAACTTTTAACCTTTAATATTTTAGTAATGTGCTAACTGACAAGGTTCCCTGTATAGTTTACAGCGTTAGTTGAGAGATTATTTTCGTATAAGAAAAATTGGCATGCTCTTTAGTGGATCCGAATGAATCAACATCGAATCAGATCAAGAGCTTGTAAGTCAGAATTGAATCAAATCATAAAATCCTTCTCATTTCTCATTAACATTTTAATGAAAGATGCTAACATAGTTTAATATATAGAGATTTAAGAAAAAATAATTTAAGAGACTAATTTAAGAGAATTTCACTGTGTGAATAAATGGTTAATAGTTGGTAACCTAGATAGCAAATTAGATTTTAAATGAATGAAAACAAGGATGTGACTCAGAGACATACAATTTGAAAATACTGAAAACACTGCCAGAAAGACATATTCAGTTCTTCGTCAGCAGAAGAAAATGTTTTTGCTTCGAACCAGAGGTTATTCTTTTTATAATTCAGAACTTTCAGACATCCACAGAAGTCTCAGTAATGTTTCATTTAAAGTATCAGCTTTGTCTCAAATGTTGCTACTTAAAATTCTGTGGAAGATATAAAAATTGAGTGAATTGTTAACATTTAAAACAAGTTTAAGGGATGTATAGATATTTTACAGATTTTCTATCTATTTATTTGTTTTTGCAGTGTGCAAGTCGGCAATGATCCTGGAATCATGGAAATCATGGAAACCAGAGGCTTTTGGTTTCTTTGCATCTGTATAGTCAATCAGGAGTCACCTTGCAGGTTTAAAGTCCTGAATGAAGCAGGCAAGCCACCCAGGAGGACCTCCAGGAAGTCCTGTAAGTCTCCGGATGGAGATTTTTAGGTTAAAGTTATTTTAGGTAGCTTTGCTTTAGAGGAAATTATAGCAGCAGTGGTAAAACGAAGAGAGAGAGAAGAGAGGAGAAAAGAACAGGCGGTCAGAAAAGTGTATAATTTTCTTGTTGCTCTCGTGGAGGATGAGGTATTCCTCGAGAAGGCATCATTAGATTTATGAAGCCTCTAGCCCAACCCTCTGACCCCAGATAAACAACGTCGGCCTTCTTTAGGCTGTGGAGACAGTGGTGGGGGGCTCGGTGTCTCCTGCTGTAACCCTTTCTGCACGCTTGCGTACATGTTATCTAAACTTCATCTCGTATTGTAAAACTGTCATCACTATTTACCGGTGCAGCCATTTCCATGGAAAGCTTAGAGGCCACAAATGAGCAGTTAGCTTCATGTTAGCTCATAGGGTCGTTTTATCATCACTGTGCTATCATTTTATGCAATGCTGCACAGTTATGCAGCCTGCTAACTACTCTCAAGAGAGGCGTGAATGCATTTTGAATTTTGGCATAATATGTTTTACCACAAGAAAATAATTTCAGCTCATTTCTGTGAGCTAAAATGACTGTTACAGTAACACAACAATAAACTCACTATGTATTTCTGCTTTTAAACCATACAGAAGTCAGTTAAATCAATTGTAAGTGCCTTACTGAAGCTGCCACTTTTGCTTTTATAAAGAAACTGAGGCACAAGTAGAAATAATTTTCATAACGTCATAATGCTCCAAATGTTGTTGCTAGAACTTAAGTTATATTGAACCTGGAACATTCCTTGATCACTTAGCGTCATTATGCTATCTCTGTGTCTCTTTCAGCTTTAATCATAGCCTTTACAGGGTTTACGTTCTGTCTCTTTTTCAGTAATGTTATGCAAAAGCGGCTTCTTTTTGGAGATTTTCTCAGATTTTTACTCAGGTTTTGCTTTGATCTCTATGACAGCTGGAATTAAGCTCTTCAGTCTCTCGAATGCCACTGTAAGAAACATAAATTTCACTCTTAATCTAAAAGAGAAGTCGGGCATTGTCCATTTGTTAGCATACATGTTCAGAAACATTGAACCTTGGTGTTTATGCAGACCACATTCGTTTGAATTCTGTTTGCAACAGTTCCTCTTCTTATGCTGATGAATTTGTGGTAAAATACTATAGATACCATTTGTTTGGTCACACAGCCAATGACAAAGACAACAAAATATAGGGGAAGTGTTTCATCTTTCATTTTAAAGGGGACCTATTATGCAAAAATCACTTTTTATAAGGTGTTTGAACACAGTTGTATGGCCGCAGTGTGTGAAAACAACCAGCCTATAATGTTAAAAATCCACCAACTCATTTTTTTATAAAACCAATAAATCATGAACAGTCTCTCCAAACGAGCTGTTTCAGATTCTCCCTCTGTTCACGTCACAGAGGGGAAAAAGTCCCGCACATTTGTGACGCTCTCTGCCCTATTAGCCTAAACACTGCCCTAAGTGAGGAGCTGCAGTCCGCCATTACTGGAGATATACACAATGTCAGCACCAAAGAGTTTTACAAGTGTTGTGTTTTGGGATGCACTAATGAACATAGGAGTCACCATAATCTCCCCCATCTGAGCCGAGGACACTGTGGTTAAATTTCATTTTCGAAGAAATTGAAATTTAACCAAAAAAAAAAATTGGTAACGTCCCTTAAATGTTTAGGAATCAATACCAAAGCTTCGTGCGCGAACATCAGCTCCAAACTGCCTTTCTGAAAGAGCTTCTTGGCACTCTGTAAGGCTAATTGCTAAAGCTATCATTGTCTCTGCCTGTTTTCACTGATGCTGCCTTCAAGTGCTACCAGAATGATCTTAAATAGGAATGTGGTAGTTAAAAGTTGCATATGAAAGCAATGTGAGTCGATTGCTTGAAGTTGTCGAGCTCATGATCAGAAGTGGGACTTATAAAGTTTGTGATAGCATGAGACCAGCTATGTTGTTATTTTTATCCCGCCGTGCTCCCCGTCTGTGTAATTCATAAATGCAAATTTATTATGCACAGTATAATCAGATGACTGACTTTGAAACCGAGTATGTTTTCTATAAAGATAACAGACTTGTATTAATAGTGGAATGTTTATTTGCAAAGGCTAGCACTGCTAATGCCGGAGCTTGAGCTCTTGAAGCTCTGCCCTCTTCTCTGGGAGCAACAGCTCATTTGCATTTAAAGCAACATGCTCAAAATCAGCACGTTTTGGCTCATACCCTAAAAGCAGAAATTTGAACAAACTATAAACATTTATCTGTGGGGTATATTGAGCTAAAACTTCACATATACACTCTGGGGACATCAGAGACTTATTTTACATCTTGTAAAAAGGGGCATTATAGGTCCCCTTTAAAAATAGATTTATTACATATTTGATTTTATAGTTTGTTGCATTTAATATGAGCATTTATTGTTGCTTCTCAGACTAAACCTGCGACACATTTTTTGGCCATGACCCACCAGCTGAGAACTATTGCTGTAGGAGATGTATGAGATCATTCATGCTGTCGAACTCTGTTTCTACAATGCAGAGCAGTGTTTTGGCACACAAAAACTTATAAGCAGTTATTTTAACGAGTCTTTTCTCCACCCCACCACACACTGTGCTATGTGATTCCCTGTAGCACATCTATAAAACAGCAGTGAATGACATTAATAATGAGTACTGCATGTCTTTGGGTCTATTCCAAATCTAGCAAGCTGCCTTCGAATGATTTAAAACATTCTACATAGGCAACAACACAAATAGTGGCACATGAATAGTGCTTTTCATTTGTGGCTTTACTAACAACTGAATTCAGTTATAGTTGTAGCCCTAAACCTGGAAACGAGTTAGGAGTTTAGCTATTCTAGTTCCATCATCAGTGGGTTTTTTGAATGGAATTTGGTTAAATGTTTGAAATAAAGTCTGTGGTTAACACAAGCTCAAGATATTTTCACATTTTATTTTATGACATAAAAATACACTAATTCACTAATTCTCCCTTATGATTTTTTAAAAGCTTTTACTTTTCTTGAAAAAGCCGATTGATAACAAGCAGCTAAATGGAACTTCAGAGGTTGTCAGAGACATTTAAGGGGTAGTTCACCTAAAAATGAAAAATTCTGTCGTTCCAAAGCTGTCATCTTCGGAACACAAATTAAGATATTTTTGATGAAATCTGAGAGCTTTCTTACCCTGCATAGACAGTGTGCAACTTCTCATTGCACCATGTTATACAAATTCTTATAAGCATAAAAATAAAAATACATTTTGTCCTGGGTTTTTTTTTTCTTCTTGACTTCAGTTTTCACTTTTTTTCACTCAGCTTATTGCAATACATAGACTAAAAAATTTAATCTCTAAAAATTAAATTCCTGCCTTAATTTTCATTTTTTTCACTTTAAAAAAAAAAATCAAGTTGAATCTTTTAACTTAAAAAATTAAGTTGAAATTGGTTAAAGCAGACCTATTATGCCCCTTTTTACAATATGTAATATAAGTCTCAAGTGTCCCCAGAATGTGTCTGTGAAGTTTCAGCTCAAAATACGCCATTTATCATTTATTATATCATTTTGAAAATGCCTAGTTTCCAGAATAGGGCTGTGCCTTTACAGCTTGTACCTCAGATATTCTGCCAAAAAAACATCTGTTTGGTTTTGATTATCATGTCTTTCGCGCTGAAATCTTGCTTTTTAAACCATATTAGTTTAAACTTCTGGATAAACAGTTTTCTGAGCGCACACATCTGAAGAGCGTACACAGAAAGCGTCTGTCACATGGCATGCGAGTATTAAACTAAGTTCTCTTTCATGTCTAATTGTGGTTGGTTATGTCTGTGAAGGTAAACAGCTGGGAAAGAAATCGCATGTTTATATAGATCTGTGTGGCAGCAGTGTAATATACAGCAAATAATCAATAAAGCCACTGCTCTCTTGTCTCCTATGAGGCTGGGACTCTATTTGTGTTCTGTGCTCATCAGTGCAGCCAACGACAGAACAGTTAGCATGCTTTGCTCGAACTTTCGCCATGGCATTAGAACTGGTACACTGTTGTCGCTTGCGAAAACACAGTGGCGGTGTCGTGGGTGGAAACTTGCAGATTAAGGGGCGGGAATATTATAATAAGATCCCCTTTCTACAGAGCAAAATATGACACACTCGTTTTTTCACAAGCTTGCAGAGAAAGGCTGACCAAAAAAAAAAAAATTTACTGGGAGGTTCTTTTTCACATTTTCTATGTTGGTAGATTCACCGTGGACCCGATTATAGCACTTAAACACAGAAAAAGTCAGATTTTCATGATATGTCACCTTTAAAAAAATATTGAAAATGTATATATTATACATACTGCATATAAATATGTCATTTTTTACAGTATAATGGGATTAGCTTCTTTGTGAAGATTACATGCAAAGTTGCCTCAGAATTTGACTAAAGCACTTGTATGATGCCTATGTAGGCAGCTGACTAGGTTTCAAAACAGAGACGAATGAGCCCCTGCTGGAGGGATCATGGATAGATGGAGAGAGAGAGAGAGAGTGAGAGAGAGAGAGTAGGGGGTAGAGCTGTGTAATTATGGGCCCTGTGCTGCAGCTAAACTGGCCTGGGCGGTCTCTGGAGCCAGTGGGTCTGGCACAGGGAGGTCTGGCCACAGACCCCAGCGGTGACGGCACAGAGTCTGGGACGAGTCGCAACACCAGCCTGGGTTTGGAGCATTCCACACATAACCCTCCTCCGTCCGCTTCTCTCATCCCAGCCCTTCCCAGTCATACCAGATAGGGAATTCTGCTGCGTGTGTGTGTGCGCAATGATGAACATTTATGTGTGTGTTTTGGCATGCAGGTGTGAATATTTTTATGTGTGTGTACATTTTTTTTTGTTTTGTTTTTTTTGCATGCCTGTTTTTGAAGAACGTGTGTCACATGTTTTCTTTGGGATTTAGATCTAGACTTGCCTGAATTTTATGGGGAGTTTTCTGGGACAATGGTAGAACAGACTGTACAAATGGATTCTGTTGAAGTCAACATGAAATGGTATTTGCATTTTAATTCAGTGATTTTATTTATCTGGAATTTTTGGATGGTAAAAAGATGGTATAGAAAGGAAGGGACTGAAAAATAAAAGGCCTTGGTGACACCAGCTGAAAAGAAAGGTTTATTTATTTATTTGCAATAACTTACACTAATGGACCCTTTTCATAGACTGACGGCATGAAAGTAACATCGTTAATCTAGCTATGTTTTTTTTAACATTTTTATTTTTAGAAAGATTAATCTACATTTATAGCACTATATATTGTTTTATAACCTTGACGAAATAAATAAATATGGTTAACGCTGCTGTGTTGTGTGACTGAGGGAGTGACAACAAATTTAACATCTTTCTTTCTTCTAACCAATGTATTCTAACCAATTCTAACCAATCAATTTCTTGTTTTTATTTATTTAATTTTTGGTTTTGTTTTAGAAAGTCATAGAAACGTGTGATAATTTTCTGTTGCTACTGGGGTAAATGAAAATGCTAAAATTATATTTGTTGTAGTTTTCATTTACCACGATAGAAGTTTACCCAACTATGGCAACTTCTACTTCTGAGAACCCTGGAAATGCGAAAAGGGTAGCAAGAAGACTAATGCTGCATCCAGATAGGCATACTTGCCTAATATAGTAAGTGGAAAATCAGTGTGTGTAGAGTGGTTTTTCTGAATTCACAATATTCAACAGTAGGCAAAATTGTTAGATTTCCTATTGCTTTCTACAATATTCTGAAGTGCGCATCCAATGGACACTTTACTATCCCATGAGGCATGAGGCCCATAATTACCTAATCAGCTATGATAAATAAAAAAAACGGGGACAATATTTAACCTTAAAACTCTCATGAGTCTGGTGCTCTATCTATCTATCTATCTATCTATCTATCTATCTATCTATCTATCTATATATATATATACTGGTGCATCTCAATAAATTAGAATGTCGTGGAAAAGTTCATTTATTTCAGTAATTCAACTCAAATTGTGAAACTCGTGTATTAAATAAATTCAATGCACACAGACTGAAGTAGTTTAAGTCTTTGGTTCTTTTAATTGTGATGATTTTGGCTCACATTTAACATCTCAACAAATTATAATATGGTGACATGCCAATCAGCTAATCAACTCGAAACACCTGCAAAGGTTTCCTGAGCCTTCAAAATGGCCTCTCAGTTTGGTTCACTAGGCTACACAATCATGGGGAAGACTGCTGATCTGACAGTTGTCCAGAAGACAATCATTGACACCCTTCACAAAGGAGGGTAAGCCACAAACATTCATTGCCAAAGAAGCTGGCTGTTCACAGAGTGCTGTATCCAAGCATGTTAACAGAAAGTTGAGTGGAAGGAAAAAGTGTGGAAGAAAAAGATGCACAACCAACCGAGAGAACCGCAGCCTTATGAGGATTGTCAGGCAAAATCGATTCAAGAATTTGGGTGAACTTCACAAGGAATGGACTGAGGCTGGGGTCAAGGCATCAAGAGCCACAAGGAATTTGGCTACAGTTGTCGTATTCCTCTTGTTAAGCCACTCCTGAACCACAGACAACGTCAGAGGCGTCTTACCTGGGCTAAGGAGAAGAAGAACTGGACTGTTGCCCAGTGGTCCAAAGTCCTCTTTTCAGATGAGAGCAAGTTTTGTATTTCATTTGGAAACCAAGGTCCTAGAGTCTGGAGGAAGGGTGGAGAAGCTCATAGCCCAAGTTACTTGAAGTCCAGTGTTAAGTTTCCACAGTCTGTGATGATTTGGGGTGCAATGTCATCTGCTGGTGTTGGTCCATTGTGTTTTTTGAAAACCAAAGTCACTGCACCCGTTTACCAAGAAATTTTTGAGCACTTCATGCTTCCTTCTGCTGACCAGCTTTTTAAAGAAGCTGATTTCATTTTCCAGCAGGATTTGGAAGTTGGTTAAATGACCATGGTGTTGCCGATGTGCTTGAC
The DNA here is from genome assembly GCA_039654775.1 of Spinibarbus caldwelli. Classification (NCBI taxonomy): domain Eukaryota; kingdom Metazoa; phylum Chordata; class Actinopteri; order Cypriniformes; family Cyprinidae; genus Spinibarbus; species Spinibarbus caldwelli. The sequence continues at coordinate 25,569,086 of CM077257.1, forward strand.
TTGCCAGCAAACTCACCAGACCTGAACCCCATAGAGAATCTATGGGGTATTGTCAAGTGGAAAATGAGAAACAAGAGACCAAAACATGCAGATAAGCTGAAGGCCACTGTCAAAGAAACCTGGGCTTCCATACCACCTCAGCAGTGCCACAAACTGATCACCTCCATGCCACGCCGAATTGAGGCAGTAATTAAAGCAAAAGGAGCCCCTACCAAGTAATGAGTACATATACAGTAAATGAACATACTTTCCAGAAGGCCAACAATTCACTACATTTTTTTAAAAAAATTTTTATTGGTCTTATGAAGTATTCTAATTTGTTGAGATAGTGAATTGGTGGGTTTTTGTTAAATGTGAGCCACAATCATCACAATTAAAAGAACCAAATACTTAAAGTACTTTAGTCTGTGTGCACTGAATATTTTTAATACACGAGTTTCACCATTTGAGTTGAATTACTGAAAGAAATTAACTTTTCCTCGACATTCTAATTTATTGAGATGCACCTGTGTATATATATATATATATATATATATATATATATATAACCTTACTGTGCATGAGACCATATAGAATAAGTCAGATTTGGAAATGCATATATTTCATAATTCATATTTTTTTGTAATTTTCACAAATGATTATAAACATGGTGAAGTTCAAGTTTGTGTGGGCTGAAAATGTAGAGTGCAGCAAACCTATGTGGCAGGTGTGTGGGCCATGAAGCTTGGTTTCATTCTACACGCCAAAAACAAGATCAAACAAGGCAGCCCATCAACAGTCATCTATGCGTGCACAGCTCAGAGCATTCTTATCAACACCTTCTCCATCCCTAAATACCAGCACACAGACATGTTGTTCATCTTATTCTTTAAACGTGTAAGCCTGTGGGAAAAGAATACAACCCAAAAACCTCAATTCTGCTGAGGTAATCTCAGGTTATCTGAGAGTTTCAGGAGGTTGTGGTTTACCAATTCTGGATAAACGTCAAGGTTGAGATCAAAAATCTGGCCAAAAGCTCTCCACTGGATCTTCTGGATGGGCTTGTCATCTTGAATCTTTATTAGGGTTGTGGCAACATGGTGTAGCAAAAGAAAAATATTACAGTTCATGGTGGGAGAGTAGGAGAAAGCGTGGATAAAACTGGGCAGATATTATCTCGTAAACTTTCCAACAACGTGTTTTGTACTTTGTTGTTGTCGATAAGGGAGAAATGAATAAATAAAGCAAGCAGCAGTAAATTGTGCACAGCGTACAGCTCAGAATACACTGTCCTTAGTTCAAGCACATATTTATGAGGGTTACACCAGCATGAGTCAATGATCCATATCATTTGTTGTGGCAATAGTAGCAACACTATAGTCCTTTCAGTATTTTATTTTGTGGTTCATCATCAGGAGATCTGATGACTATGAAGAGCTATGGGGTATTATGTACATATAAATATTGTTTTTATTCAGAGCCTAGTACATAATACAAAGAGAAAAAAAATAAATACATTTTTACACTAGAGCAGCATTTACTAACTTTTTTGTCTTAGGTACCCAAAAACCTTTATCAGTAAGGCTCCAGAAATGTGTTCCTTTTAACAAACAGTATTCTGAGTATAATTTAGCTTTATAATGTATATGATCAAAGTAAAAAAAACACCCACGAGTAGCACCATCATCATTTCATCCATCCCATTCATTTTCCAAACCTGTTGTAATAGATAAAATATAAACATTACACATTATTTAATTTTTCTTTCCTTCAGTTCACCCAAAAATGAAAATTCTGTCATCATTTACTCACCCTCATATTGCAAACCTGTATAAGTTTTTCTTTTGTTGAACACAAATGAAGATATGTTGGTAACCAGACAGTTGACAGTAGCCATTGACTTCTATAGTATGAAAGAAAATACTATTGAAGTCAGTGGCTACCTTTAAAAATTAACTAAAATAATTGATTATTACGTATTTTTATCTGTTTATTTTTCTGTGGCAAAAGTACCCCTGAAACCCACCTAAGAATCCCTGGTTGGGAGTCACTGTACTAGGCAACAAATGAAATGAGACTCCACTGATGTAGTCACATACCTTTTCCTCTCTCTGCACATTGTGTGGTCTCACTGATATGGAAAAAGGTCGGAGTGGAACAGTCACAAGGCTGTTTGTAAAATGGATTCCTTACCGCCTGTGTAGAGGCACAACTCAGTTGCATTCTTGAAAACAACACTGGAAGAACTGCATTGCGTTAAATCGTATTAGCACACTGGCTGCCATGTCAATGCCTACAGTCATTATAGTCAATAGATAATCTATTGTAAATGAGTATACAGTTAATCGCGTTGTAAAATATCAGACAAAGTGTATTTTGTTTTCATAAAGTCATGAAAATTAATTAAAAGATGCCTGGAGCTATTGATGGGGAAAAAAGGTCTCTGCTTGCCAAAAAAGTGTGTTTTTGGATACATTTGCACAAGGGATGAATTTAAAAACAATATGCTGCTTCCAGACTTCTTACATGGCCTGAAACTGCAGTATTTATACATTAGGCCTTATACAGGAGTTGTTTTACTCCATAAAGAATCATATTTTTCTTAGAAACAATTAAAACAGATCTTGTCTTCTGTATTGTGATGCACATCCAAATGTAATGGATCATTTAAAAATTAAAAATGTAGGTTGTCTTTTTTTTTAATTAAAAATATAGCCTACATGGATGAATTGTTTAGAATATCTATAACATGCATTTAGATAATGATTTCCCAAACAAGTCCTTTTCATTATAATTAAGCACATTTCACTCCAAATTACTGTAAAACACATGACTGTGTTGTTTATTTATTTACTTGGTAATTTTAGTTATTTTTAAAGGTCTGCATACTACAAATTTTATAATATATAAGCATTAAAGGGATTAAAATATATATTACCATATTAAATTATAAATTTAAATAATGTGATTTTTTTTTAGCATTAATGTAATGAAAATTATTTGATTGGGAAAGGGAAAAAAAGACATTAAATGAAAATCCACAAATCTAAAAAAAACAGGCTTATAATTTTTTTTTTATGCAAAATTTAATTTCTTTTTTTATCTTTTTCTGGGGTAAAATATGACATGGGCATGTTGTAATGGGTTTGACCCACAGACAAATTAACCTTTATTTTATGCATTTATTTGTATGTGGACTTCTCTTAGCAACCGAGCACATCTTTTTTAAAGGAAACCAGTCTGAGGATGCTGTAGGTACACAGCACACATAAGCAGCCAAAATAAACCCTTACACTGGCAGGCGGATGCCACAAAAAAAGAATCCCTGTTTCTTTTTTCATAAGTCTTTTTTTCCTGTCTTTATTTTGACAGGAACAGGAGAAATGGGTATTTATATCCCTGGCTGTGTGCTGCGGCCTCTCCACAATTACAGACTGTTCATCCCAGACTCTGAAGATGGAGGGACAGAGGGATGGAGGGAGGTGTAGCGAGATGAAGGGAGGGGGACAGGGGGACAAGAGGAGACCCTGTGTGGACATCAAGGGACATCTCAGAAATACATTGTGCATTAATGTATTTATTGACAAAACAAATTTTTTTAAGTGATAATTCACTCATAAATGAAAATTTACTCAGCCTCGGTATAACTTTGCTCTGAGATACAATAGGCAAATTTTGGAGAATGTACTGGTTGGTCTGTTTAGTGCAAGTGCAAATGCAAGCTTTTTGAAAAGGACAAAAATATGACAAAACAGCTTGAAATTTAAGTTGCTTTTCATTGATAATCTTTCTTTTCCACCGAGCATTTAACTGAATCAGTAGGTGAAATCAAGAACTGAATCAGCTGAAATCATCATGAATCATTAATCAACTAAAAAAATAAATTGTTAACAGTGATATCATATGACTTGAGAAGACTGTATAATACAGTATATGTTGCATAGACCACTTAATGATACATTTATGATGCTTTTGCGTCAGTTTTTGAAGTTTGAAACCTCAGGCTCCATTCATTGCAGATGCATAGAAAAGAACAACCCATACAATTCTTTACAATTTCTTCTTTTGTGTCCCATGGAAGAAAGAAAGTCATACAGGTTTATCATGAAAGGTTGATTTGTTGTGATGTTTATTAAGAGCAAAACATTTCTTTATGATGCCTTGTTTACAACTATTTAATCCTCGTACACACTACGGATTGAGGACTCGTTTTACAAGAATCTGCTTCACAAGTGTGTTTCCAGAAACAAAATATACTTGTAAAACAGGGTACACCTGTAGTTAGCCTGTTAAAATGACCAATCAGCACACCTCTGGCAGAAAACAGCAATGAAATACTCCCATCATTCTTATTTGATTTTTGTAGAATAATATGGTAACTCAGTAATAGAAAATTGCAATCGCTTGTAGTTTAGAATTTTTTTAAAGACTTGTATTTACTTATTTAAATAGAAGTGTATTTATGTGTACATTATTCTTTTATTACGTTATGAGAATTGTCCTGTGGCTGAGGCCACCCCTCAGGTTTGCTCTGTGAAGACTGTTGCATGTCTTGGACTTTGGGATCCCGCCTTGGTTTTGTATGATGGTTTTGGGGGTTGATGTATCCAGTACGCTTGATGTTTTTTCAGGGGGCTGGGGTTTTGCGGTTTGGTGGGGGTGCCTGAAGCCAGGGTGGTGTCTGAACCACCTTCTCTCCACTGGCCATGTGCCCAGTGTCCCAGCTTCACCAGCGGCGCTCCACCTCAACTAAATGTCACTGCAGCCAAGCCTGTCTAGGGCAGCCAAGAAGATGGCGTGCAAAGCAACAGGAAATACAAGACAGCCTTGTTTATGAGTACAGTGTGTGATGCAATGCTGCCTGCACTGGACCGACTGGTGCTTTTGAGGCAGATATCTTTCAGTGCTGCCTATAGCGTCAGCATTCGCAGCTGCAGCGGGGATTACAGAAGACCCAAATTTCACCAGTAAAAGTTTTAAATGTCCTTAAAAGACTGTAATGTGTTTTATGTAGAGCTGTTGAGTTTGTAGTCCTAAAACCCAGAAGAGAGTTAACGTTTTTGAGCCAAGGGTTCCCTTGGGAGATTCTAATGGCTTTTTAGAATAGTAGTTTTCAATTTATGAACACAGTAAGGTCCATGTTGAATATAACTTGAAGAGGCATTGTTGGTTTGTTTGAGTTTACAGTTTTATTTTCTGTGCTGCAAAAATGTAAGTTGCTAAAATATGGATTACAGCTACCACAAAGATGTGAGTTTACGTGCTTATTGAGTTGGACATCATTGACATTGTAGTTACAATGGTTTCGAAACATTTTGTATGGAACTTCATATCTCACAATGTGACTTTTTCTCACTAACAATATGACAAAGTCAGCATGAAATAGAAATTGTGATAATTTTTAGTGTCATATCCGAGTGAAATGGCTTCTGGAAGAAGAAAAATGTAGGGCAGGAATAACACCGCAATAAAAATGGCTGCCCACTGCTCCGGGTGTGTGTTCACGGTGTGTGTGTGTTCACTGCTGTGTGTGTGCACTTTGGATGGGTTAATTGCAGAGCACAAATTCCGAGTATGGGTCACCATACTTGGCCACATGTCACTTCACTTCACTCATATTCCATAAAAGAGTAAAATCAGACTTAAAATTTATGGTGATTTCAATATCTCACGACTTTGTACGCTCATGTTTTTCCTCTAAATTTTGACTTTGTAACTCACAGTATTACTTCATAGGAATATCACAATGTGGCTTTTTCCTTATTTATTATTATTTTCTTTTATTCTAAGACAAAACGGGCTTCCATACTTATAAGTTTGAGATATGACTGTGTATATGTAAGGTCTGTTTTGGGTCTGTTTCATGTTCATGTTTTCTTGACTTTTATTTTGGAGTTTTGTCATTGTCCCTGTTTGTGTCATGCTTCCCTTGCCCTTATGTATTCCTGCCATTGGTTGCTTTAGTTTATGTATCATGTTCTGATTGGTTGCCCTAAGCAGGGTGGCCGCGGGCCCTTAAAAAGTCTATTTTTTCCTAATAAAAGGCCTTAAAAAGTCTTAAAATGTCTTAAATTCAGATTCGATGGGTCTTAAATATTTTCGGTCCCAATTCCGCAAAAATTTCTCCAGTCTGACGGACCTGTGACTGTTTACAATATATATACCCCCCCCCCCCCCCCCCACGGCTTGAGAATTTTACTTGCCCGACCGGACAAATAGCCTATGTGACAAAAAAAAAAAAAAAAAAAAAAAAAAAAAAAACAAACAGTGAAGCATCGAAACGCAAGAATGATTCTTCTGATTTTATTACATTCAACGTAAACAGCGATTGATAATGGAGTGTATTTCTGGTATCAAGGTTGTGCTGTTTAGGCTCGCGCTGTCTGTTTCTTTGTAAGAGACTTTTATGGAGAAATCAAATCAATGACTGTATGAAATGAGCAAAAGAGCTGAACAGGACACATAAAGAAACTCACAGAAGAAACATACTGAGGTACAATTTCATAATGTTGAGTTTTTTATTTATAACATGATACCATGACAAGGGAGCTAATTGCCGAATATTTTCACGATTGCAAATGTTACATTGATTTTAGAAGTGTGTTGTTTGTATGTATTTGTATGTAAAAGTATGTATTTTCTATGTTGTTATGTGTTGCTATGTTGTTTCTATGTGTCTTTGCCGTATCATGATATGCAACTGCATTCATCTTGTTTCATTTTGTTTTTGGACTGGGCAAATGTCTACTGTCCAACTTAATTGATTATTTGTGCTGACTGTTTGTGACTATGTGAAATGGCTGTCCATTGTGTTCCTGCTTTGGTAAAGCGTCCTTGAGCCTGGGAAAGGTGCTATATAAATTAAACATATTATTATTATTATTATTATTATTATTATTATTATTATGTACCCCCCCCCCCCCCCCCCCCAACATTTCTTATTTGTATATTCAAAATTGCATTTAAAACATTAATCTAATAATGTTTTAAAACATAAATTTGTTTGATAACAGCCTAGTTTAAATTTAATCTATTGATCAATTGTAAGAATTTGACATGAAATATGATGCATACATTTAATAAGGTTCAAAAAATGGCCTAAATAACATCCTGAGGTTAATGTAAAAATATGCAGATAAATGTAAAAGCTAATAGAACACAGATAAAATATTGCTTCAGAATAAATTGTTTACATTACTAGAAATCTCGGTCTTGCAGTGCTTTTGTGGGGATATTTTGTATGGGATATTGTCTGCTGATGTGAAAAGTTTGTTGTATATCATATTAATAAATAGCATTTTTGACAGCTATATATATATATATATATATATATATATATATATATATATATATATATATATATATATATATTAGTGCTGTCAATCGATTAAAAAATTTAATCGCGTTAATCACAGTCCTGGACTGTCCAGGACTGTCCTGGACTGTGATTAATCATGATTAATCGCACATTTAAAATACTAGGATTTACCTGTAAATGTGTTGAAATAAAGAAATGCATGACAAACTAGTTTAAGGAAACAGAACCTTTCACACCTCCGCCAGGTATGAGACATAATCCTTATTATTCTTTTATCATTATTCTTTTGTTTTTATTCAGCCATTATCAGTCTTTATACTGACAATAAAACGTTTACTAAGCCACATCGCTTCAATCCAAGTATACATTTACCCAACTATTTTCAAAAGTATTTCTAAATAAATACAACAAAACATTTTCTTGCGACCTTACATGTTGTATTATGACAAAATGCATTATGAAGAAGAATTGGACCTGTTCTGCAGGTGCATTAGAGCTAATATTAGCATCATGCTACATAAGATAATTTATGAGATTAATAGTACACTTTTACTCAGAACTCACTTCAAACCAGCATCGAGTGTTTGTAATAACTTCCTTTTGTGATCACGTGGAATTTGGTGTTTACTGTTGTTAAAATATGCTATTTATAGCCTTTTATATTGCTGCGCAAATTAGCATAGATGTACACATTCATCTCAAAAAAATCACATACAAACCATATCCTATCGTAATTGTGTGTTTATTATCTTATATAATCTATAGTGGCTGTTGTCATGTTTATTTCTGCTGTGTAAAAGCCTTAACATGTATGCTCTGGCTGAAACTCACGTTGTTTGTGATGTTTACAGCCGCCTCTCCGTTCTTAAGTTGCCAGGGATACATTCCAAGTATAATACACATTAGTAAAAGGATATATTTTCATTTTTATTTGTCTATATACACTTTGGACGGCCGCGGTACATTATAAAAGTAGCCCAAAAAAACGCAACCCGCGGCTCTGTAATTTTTCCCGCGACTGTATTTTCAAAATAGCCCACTTGTTCCGTTACCCTGGCAACACTGGTTCACTGTACCCTCATCACACAATGATAGATAACCTTCCGCGCTGCGATGACGGGAAGAAGTTGGGGTCAAACCTTATCAAACGATTAATTTGCGTTAAAAAAATATTAACGCGTTAAAATTTTTAGATTAATCGCATGCGTTAACGCGTTAACGTTGACACCCCTAATATATATATATATATATATATATATATATATATATATATATATATATATATATATATATATATATATATATATTACATTAAAAAAATTAAATATTACATTATACGTATGTAAAATAATATGATTTCCATCAGAGGTTTGGTCTTAAATTTCATATAAGGTGGCATTAAAAAGGTCTTAAATTTAACTTGTTCATATCTGTAGACGCCCTGCTAAGTCATGTGTATTGTCCACATTGGTTGGTTCTTGTCATGTGGTTCTCATTGTTTGTTATAAGTAGCCATGTCGTTGCTATTGATCCTTGTCGTGTATTGAAGTTGTAATCTGCTGTTGGTGAGTTAAGTCTGTTCATGTCAAGTCAAGTCAAGTCAAGTCTGTCTTTGTTTGGATTATGTTTGGATGTTTGGATTACACTTTGTAAATAAACTGCACTTGGGTTCTCACTACGCTTGCCTCCAGTGGACTCATTACAGAATACACGACCACAACCATGAACCCAGCAGCTTGTTTATTGTGCCTTCGACAAGGCAACCGGGCCATCAAGGACTATGTGGCAGATTTCTGTGAACTTTGTTATCAGGTGGACTTCAATGACATTGCTCTTAAGGACATTTTCCATTTTGGCCTCACAAACAGAATCTCTCAGTTAATGCCACGTCACACTCCTCACTGGTCTCTGGAGCAGTATCTTGATTTTGAACTCCGTTTAAGTGGTTCCTCGTTTACTGTGGGGATTGCGGATGAGGAACCCTGCACTCCTACAGTACCCACCACACCAGAGTATTTCCACATCCCAACCGTCATGTCTGCTCACGTTATGTCTGCCACGCCAGGGCCTGTTAACGTCATGTCTGCCAAGCCAAAGCCTGCTCACGTCATGCCTGCCAAGCCACAGCCTGCTCACGTCATGTCTACTACTCCAAAGCCTGCTAACGTCATGTCTGCTACGCCAAAGCCTACTCACGTCATGTCTGCTATGCCGAAGCCTGCTAACGTCATGCCTGCTACTCCAGGACCTGCTCACATCCTGCCAGTTAAGTTAAAGTTTACTCATTTTATGTCTACCCAGTCAAAGCCTGATCATATCATGTCTGCCAAGCCAGAGTCTGCTAACGTCATGTCTGCTACCCCAGGGCCTGCTCACAAGATGGCCGCCACGCCTGAGTCCTCGGCCAAGATGGCCACCACGCCTGAGTCCCCAGTCAAGATGGCCGCCACGCCTGAGTCCCCGGCCAAGACGGCCACCACGCCTGAGCCCCCGGCCAAGATGGCTGCCACGCCTGAGCCCCCGGCCAAGATGGCTGCCACGCCTGAGCCTCGCCATGCCAAGGCCGTCCTATCAGGATCTCGTCCCGTCATGCTACTGTTCCAGGGTCAAGTCAAGTCACAGTTGATCGCCACGAGCCAAGTCAAGTCACAGTTGATCGTCACGAGCCAAGTCAAGTCAAGTCACAGTTGATCATCCAGAGTCTCGTCACGTCACGGCTGATCATCCAGAGTCACGTCACGTCACAGCTGATCGTCCAGAGTCACGTCACGTCACAGCTGATCTTCCAGAGTCATGTCATGTCACAGCTGATCATCCAGAGTCTGGTCACCTACCGCTGGTGTCAGCTCGTGCAGCTGGTATCCCCAAACCAACACTCTCAACCCTTCTTGTTTCTGAACTGATTCCTCCATCTGCAGCGCTTCCCATAACGGGAATCGCTTTATGGTGTGTCTGGGCCGCATACACCACTGCCGAGTCTCCAGAGGTGGCGACTGATGCTGCAGAACCTCCCGAAGTAGTGGCATTCGCTGCTGTGTTCCCTGAGGCGATGGTACCTGCTGCAGTTTCTCCAGAGGTGGCAGCATATGCTGCAGAACCTCCCGAGGCGGCGGCACTCGCTTCAGCTCCTTGCACGATGGTGGCGTCCAGCAATGCACTTTCAGTCTGTCATGTCACAGCCACGGAGGCCATTCATGAACTCACGGTCTGTCCCATCACGGCCATGGAGGCCGTTCCTGAACTCACAGCCTGTCCTATCACGGCCACGGAGACCGTTCATGAACTCACGGTCTGTCCTGTCACAGCCACGGAGGCCGTTCCTGAACTCACAGCCTGTCCTGTCACGGCCACGGAGGCCGTTCATGAACTCACAATCTGTCCTGTCACGGCCACGGAGGCCGTTCCTGAACTCACTGCCTGTCCTGTCACGGCCATGGAGGTCGTTCATGAACTCTCTGCCTGTCCTGTCATGACCACTGAGGCCCCTGCTCTGCCTGCTCCGCCATGGCTCCCTGCTCTGTCTGCACCGCCATGGTTCCCTGCTCTGCCTGCTCCGCCATGGCTCCCTGCTCTGCCTGCACTGCCATGGCTCCCTGCTCTGCCTCCACCGCCATGGCTCCCTGCTCCACCATTTCTCCACGCTCTAGGCCCTGTTCCCCTTCACGGGCCTGGCCCTCCATCCCTCCCCCCATTCGTTCTCATTGTTTGTTATAAGTAGCCATGTCATTGCTATTGATCCTTGTCGTGTATTGAAGTTGTAATCTGCTGTTGGTAAGTCAAGTCAAGTCAAGTCTGTCTTTGTTTGGATTACACTTTGTAAATAAACTGCACTTGGGTTCTCACTACGCTCGCCTCCAGTGGACTCATTACAGTATAATTTATTTTTGAACTAAATTAAAGTCTCTTCAACACTGTAAAAAATGGCCGTGATTTTAACGGTAAAAAACTGTGAAAATGCTACAGTAAAAACATGTTAAATGGTTAACAGTAAGTTCTTGTAAAATTTACAGGGAAAACCTGTAAATTGACATTCCCAGAATTCCCTGCGTTGCATTTCAAATTTTGTTTGAATTTGATGTTTTTTTTTTCTTTAAAATAACTATGCTGCTTCTCAGTTTTTTTCTTATTAGTTGTGTTCATTAGGGTTGTATGTTACATCTAATGTTGTTAAATAAATGTTTATTGCATATTTCAGTTTAATGAGTCTCACCATGATGGTGTTTAGTGTTTGTGTGAATGACACTGTGCACCTTCTATATATGTTATTATTTAAAAGCTGCTTGTGATGGGCTTTGGTTCATCATGTGACTTTCTCATCACCACCTGCATTTGGTGGTTATCAGTGTATTTCAAAGGTATAGAACAGATTTCAGTACTTTAATAGATTGGTATATCAGTTAATGAAATTACGGTATTTAACTGTAAATTGAAGTTAAAATGGTAAAACCTAAAATGTTGTTACCGTATTTTTTACGGTAGAATTCCGGCAACCACAGCTGCTGGTTTTTTACCGTAAATTTTACGGATTTTTTTTACAGTGTAATGTCTAAAATAAGACCAAATTTTACTTCTAAATAAATTAAATACAAAAAATCAGAGGAAGCAAATTAACCTTCTTAATTAGCCTACAAATGACCTCTCTTGAGCTCTATTGAATTGTGGTGATTATGACTTTGAAAAAATGATCAAAATGATCAGGACTTTATTTTCCTTGAGCTGCAGTTAAAGCATGTAAACATTTTGTATGCTTCAGCAGTTTAACTATACGCTCGTGTGATGTTAATGTTCTTCCTTGTACTGAAACCAATATACAGAACGACTCTATTGGGAGTCTGTCAAAGGCTTAATGGGGAGTCAGGTTGCTTTTGATATCACTTTCTGTTTGTGAGACGGATTGCACTTTGCGGAACGTGTGTTTATGTTGATGGATGTCTCAGCAGTCTGTAACCTACTAACGGTGAAGTGTTGGCACAGCAGCTCGGACTATTTGCTCTTTGGCTCTTTTGCAATGCTAATATATCGTCACCTTGACACCTACTACTTTGTTTGCTCATCTTTCTTTGAAGATACGGTTGCCATAGCAGCATAACAAGTAATTTCATAGTCTGCTAATCAAAATAGGTGTCACACAGTGTTTAAAGGTACTGCATCATAGTTTTAATACAGAAAGAAAATTTTTAGCAATTTTTCTAAATTGAACAACATTTTTGGAAGTTCAATTTTGGAAGAACTTCTTTAAAAAAAAAAACTTCTGGAACAGTTTGCAGCTTCTAAATTAAAAAAGAAACTGAAACTTTAATGTTGTTAATTTAAATTTAATTTTGGAACTTAAACTAAATGAAACTAACTAAACTAAAAAAAACTTCTAAATAAAAAAAAAAACTTAATTTTGGAAACTACTTGGAAAAAAAGATTTTGGAACTTCAAGTTCGCAACTTTTAATAAAACTTTTAGAACTTCAGTTTTGCCATTTCTAAATTGAAAACTGTGGATTGTCAATTTTAGAACTTCTAAAAAAATTGAACAAGTTTGCAACTAATTAAAAAAAAAAAAAAAAAACCTTTATTTTGGACTGATTTTGGAACCAATTTTGGAACTTCTAAAAAAAAAAAAAATAGGGCTGTCAATCGATTAAAATATTTAATCGCAATTAATCTCATGATTGTCACGAGTTAACTCGCAATTAATTGCAACTTAATCGCACATTTTTATTTGTTCTAAATGTACCTTAAATTAATACTTTTCAAGTTTTTAATACTCTAATCAACATGGGCATGGACAAATATGGATGCTTTATGCAAATGTATGTTTATTATTATTGAAACCATAGTTAACATAGAACATGAAGACTAGACATGTTTCAAAGGTCATCGATGTTTTTCAAAGAACTTGTTCATGTCTGTTAGACGCATGAAAAAAGAAATACCAGGTTCCCATTAGTTCTCTTTCTTTGCACTGAGCAATTTACTTAAACAAACCTGTTTACATTTTTGCACTACAGGGCAGCTCTTCTTCTGAACATGCAAAATGTACATTTATTATTTATTATTACATTTGTTTCCCTCTCTGTGCCCACATACTGTATTTTGATGCAGCTAAATTCTCAATAAAACTGTTTTCATTGATATATTTTACTGTTTCTGTTGTCAGAGAACGGAATGAATATGAAATAGTGATTGAAACGCGACCCATTAAGACTAGATAACCAGCTCTCCCTTCCAAGATGTTAATCTTCACAAAAATCCTGATAATCGAACCGTCATCTGATGAAATCAAATACACATAAGATAAAGCCAATAGCTGTGCTGTGATTTCGGCTATACTTGCATGTAAAATTAGAGAAGCAACATAATATCTGTTTAACTGAAAGCGCTGCTCCTCTCCGCCGCTCGCTGAACAGAAACTGAGAGAGAGAGAGAGAGAGAGAGAGAGAGAGAGAGAGAGAGAGAGAGAGAGAGAGAGAGAGAGAGAGGTGCGCACGCGCGCTGGGAAAGCAAGACCTCGCGCTCGCGTGGCGGCAGTACCGGCGATTTGCAGAAACTAAATAAGGTTTGGGCGCTTTTTTGAAGGGAAAAAAGTCGCTAAAGGGGTCTGCAATGTCGCTAAGTTGGCAACACTCTGCATCTCCATTTCTCCAACTACGGGTTAGGCCACGGGTCAAACAGAAAATACGCACTGCGTTAATAAAATTAGTGCCGTTAAAATGAATTTATTATTCACGCGTTATTAACGCGTTAACTTTGACAGCCCTAAAATAAATAAATAACTTTTGGAACTTTAAATTTGGAACTTCTAAAATAAAAAAATGTATATAATTTTAGAACTTTTTTCAGTGTGGAAGTGCCATATATCATGTAATAACAACCAAATGCGTCCCATAAGGCCACCATATTTAGAGGACAACATGTCGTTCCTCAACCACTTGACATGATGACAAAGTGTCTGACCTTTAAGATGTGCATTGTCACTTGTTTTTTTTCTCTCTTCCTGCTCGCTCTACACTTGAAGCAGATCAAAGGCGGCACATCCTTCACCTGTCCCTGGAATCCACCTCCTCCTCCATCCATCAGCATGGCTCCTCTCCCAGCGCATGGCAGCAGCCCAGGCCGGATCAGGCCTCGGGGAACGCTTTGTGATGGACATGTGGCACCACGATGCCGTTAGAGCTATGTGCATGTGCGTGTGTGTGTTTACTTGTGTGTTTTTGGGATGGGGCTGGTTGGGAATGGGGAGGGGGTGAAGCGGGAGAAACCAGGGTGTGAGCCTGTGCAGTCAAACAAGTCACAGCTTTGCTCAGGTGGTTTTACTGATGTCTGCGGTTTAGACAGGGCGTTACACGACGTTCACGAGAACTTTGAGGAGAAAAAACAGAAGAAAAGAGAGGGATTCAGCATGCATCAACATGCATACCTGTTGCCGTGCAGAGAAGGCCCTGAAGGCACAATGGGAGTTTCTCATGAGTGTGATGAGCCAAGCCCAGACAACAGGCCTACGAGAGCACTGTGCTCACCTGAGCCACACTGGCTTAGAGTGGCGTCAACCACCAACACCTTCACATTCTTCTAGGGTTTTTTTTTTTTCCTCTCTGCATCATGTCTGTGTGGGCCGCTGCTGACTGCGGCTTGCTTTAGAGGTCTTGTTTTTCTCATGAGTTTGTGGGTGGTAGTTAGAGAGGCAGGTCTTAATACTCTATGATGTCTGTGTGACTATACTGTATTCTGCACGTCACAAAGAATGGATAATACGACTGGCACCAAGCACTCACCATGATTGTCACCTTCATAATATGATATGAGATGAAGGCTTACAAAAGTCCTGCTGTCAGATTAGTGTGTTGGCTGTTGGGTCAGTAACGTAAAGTTTAATTTGCTTTTGCAGACCTTTTTTTCATTTTGTACAAATTTTTCTAAAATCTGTTAAGTTATTCAACAACACTCTACATGCGTTAAAGGCAGTTTTGATGTTCATTATTGTTATGTGTGTGGGGGACCTACAGTTAAAAAAATCTCATTAAAAGGCTGACAAAAGCAAGTTTTTTTTTTTTTAAATATTTGAATTGAAAATTAAATGTAAACAAATTGTGATTAAAAAGTTAAATGTGATTACATTTTTTTGGACAGCAATTCATTGACATAAAAAAACATAGCTTCAAAAAAAAAATCATACAGTCAGTAAGATATTTACGTTTTTTTTATTAAAATTAATGCTAATTGTAGAAGTATTCTGTAAAATACTTTGATTTTTTTTAAATAATACATTTTGGTAATGTTGCTAATGCTATTTGAGTTTTCATATGCTTTTACAACGTCCGCATATTTTCTGTTTACGTCCACATGAAATCAAAATTTACTCTATTTACTTTGGCAGCGCACATTTCTAGTCTTGAAGTGAACAGTTTTATCCATGCAAGTTAATCCACTGAAAAAAAAAAATTTCCTTGGTAATCTTTAATCAAAATCTGAACATTTGCTTTCGCTCTGGAATGGCATTCCTTCTCTGATGACGTCAGTTTGACGGCTTGGGCAAAACATCCTTAACCACTCCCCGATAACCGTTAGTATGCTACGAGCGAGAGATGGAGAGGAGGAGCACTAAAATAAAACCTCGCCCTCTAATCAATATTTCTTTTCAGTTAGAAATATGCCACTATGTTGAAAAAAAGTCGGCAGCATCTTCCGGTTCATGTGGACTTTAACTCTTTGCATTTTGTGTACAGTCTTGAACTGACACTGCACTGTAATTATTCAAATTATAACCCACACTCATTTACTACTGTGCACAGAAAAAAAACAGACTGTTATTAGTCACTTTTCCTGTTGGCCGGCTCTTGGCCAGTCTGCAAACTGGACCAGACTTTATGCCAATACTTAAAAGTCTGGCTATGCAAAAATCATATTAACAAATGACTGCGTCTGTGTTTTAAGAGGTCACATTTGCAAACGGAGCGATGTGCTGGCATACATTCTGAAGACATATGAAAATTATTAGAGGCCTAAATTAGATCAAGCACAAGCTCAGATTTTGTTATGTAGTTTATAGCCATAAAATTTGCCATGATTCATACCAATGCTAAGCACATAAAATACTCTCTAGTAAACTGCTGGTGCAAAGCCACCGTGGTTTACAGCCTTACAGCTCCATCTGCAACTAACAGCAAATATTCTGTATCATTTCCGCATCCTGGCCGACATCAAAGAATCATCGCTCTGTGAAAGGTGAAGCTCAGAGGCATTTTGAGTCTGATGTTGCGTGACACACAATGGGAATGATCGCAGCCATCTGTCAAAAGGTTGCACAAGACAGACCGAGACAGAAGGAAGAGGCCGCTTGCACATTCCTGTACTTCTTTTTACCTGCTTTGTTACGCCTGGTCGGTCTTTTATTCCACCGACAGCTAACAGACACTGACAGCCGCATTTCACAATGCTGCGATAGCGATCTAACAAATGAGAAAAGGGAAATGAGAGCCATACAGTAGGTATAGGCAAAAGTGTCTGGAAGGGGGGGACAATAATTAGTTTTAGGTTACAGGCCCCATTTACCAGTTTTGTCATTTGAATCACAAAAGCTGTAATTAGCTTGTAATTGCCTTGCCACGAGTTGTCAATAATTTACATTAGTCTGTGTTTTGGCGCATGTGCATGAATGCAATGGGTACATCCATTAAAGTAAACCCTAATTGAAGGACAGCTGATATGATAATTAAGATAAGCCGGTTACAAGGCCCCAGGTGCCAGTTTCTATGTTAGCACTGTGATACAGCAGGTTCTTCCAGAGCTGAATAAGTAGAGATATCCCAGAGAGGATAATTGCTGACACTGTTATTTCAGGGGGGTTCTCCCATTCAAAACAGTGGCATGCTGTTGGGTGATAGTGTCGTATACGTAGATATAGCTCGCTTCAGGCGCTTGCGACGCTAAATGGCTCTTAAGACGAGACCTGTGTGCACTTAAGTTGTGCCTGATTGTGGTTTTCATATTATGAGTTGTTCTAAAGAATAAATGTGTTTGACTGATTAAGTCAATTGATTCAATGGATTAGTTTTGATTCAAGCAAGACAGCTGTTTTAGGATTTTATTTTGAAATAAGGTAAAGCCTTGTGCACACAATTTTGCTGTCTTAGACAAATAAAGGATTTATTTAGCCATGTATAGGCAAAACTGACAGTCTTTGCTTAGTGTGACTTTTCAAAAGTATACTGAGAAATATTTGGTGTAGAAACAATAGTAACTTAGAATTTTTTTGTAAATTTCACAAATAATTACAAAGAATAAGGAATTACTGTATTGAATTAAACATGAAATTTTGAAGTAAACAGAGTAAAAGTTTTTTTTTTTTTTTTTTTTTTTGCAGAACGTACTAAAATAATCTTGCTTTTATTGCTTTTATTTAATTTTATTTGCTTTTATATTTTGCTTACTATTACAGCTTTACCTTTTTTATATTGTATTCAATTTATTGTACTAGTTGGCCATTTTGGTGGCATTTTGTTGTACGAAATTTGTAGGTAAAACATCACCATGATGGTCCACCTCTAAATCTAAGAACGGGGAGAGAGTAGATCGGTCAGAAATTTACAAATTTGTGACAAATTTACCAATTCGTAAAACACAAATTGTCATGAGTCTGTTAGACTTCTTCAATGACAACAGTTAATTTGGCTGTATTTGCTAATTTCGCAGTCCTGCAGTGCGAATACTTCCATGACGTCTGTCTATTCGAGAACAAATAGGAACACAGTTGCTGATGAAACCGGAAATCTTAACCAACATTATCACAATGATCTTGGAGAGAAAGAGCTGAAAAAGCATGTTAAATTATAGGCAGACAGACAGAAAAATAAATATGTAAAGGTGGGTAGAGTAAGTAGCACGCAATCTGACGTGAAAGATGTTGAACACTCTGTCATGGCTTTCTCATCGGAGTCAATATCCAACAAACTGACAAGCAGCAAAAAAGGAATTGTACATCATTCACCTGGTTTTAGAAGTATTATAAATTAAAAAGTGACCCTCTTTATGTACTTTCCTGTTTCCTGTTTTGCAGAACTTGTTTTGTTTTTTTTTTTTTGAAGTCTAATAACTCTAATAATACTTTCTTCAACTTCATTCTGGCCTGCGTTTTACCGAAAGCATCGTAAGTAAACCATAGATACCATTGGCACCAATAGACTGTTACACCCACTTTTCTTGATCCAAATGGACCAAATGAAGTCCCATCCTGCATTTTTTTTTTCTTGTAAAATTTACACTTTACATCAGATTACGGAAGTGTAATGGTTTGTGAATGGTGTTTCATGTTGACATTTACCTAAATATATCTGCCAACCTAACATTGTCTCTCAATATATTACTTTTGTTTTTTGAAAGCAGTAGCCCTTACAAAAAAGTACAATGGTAGAACCATCAGAGTAATGGTATCTGGTGGTAATACTATTGTGTTATGATACATGCCATGGTATTGAATGATTGCCATATTTTCTACCATAGTTTTCCACACTACCGGCTTCTCAACAAAGACAGTCCACGTTGAATCTTGAGATCGAATTCAGCCTGCCAGAGCACTTTTTAAGTGCCAAGTCAAAACACATGGTGAAAACTGTGCATAAAAATGAAACGTTGAAAGTGCCACTTGAGTTGGGTGTCAAGAACAACAGCATCAGTGTCATCCTGCTGTCTTAGGTTTCCAGCGTGCCACACATGGGCACCGAGCCATAAAGTTTCTCTCACGCAAACAGTTGGCTGTTCCACATGGCTCAGCAGCTTAACAACAGGAGCAGGGTGTTGTGGCATTAAACATATCATTACTTCACTTGGAACTATCAGGGTGTCCTTACAGCTCGGTGCTGCAGCTTCATTCATACCAACTACAGTTTGGATTTCCACCATTCAGGCATGTGAATTTAGGAGCTACTTAAAAATTTATATCTCAGATAGCGTGGCTTCGGTTTCCACTCGTATAATTTTCTACAGAGTTGTCAGACAAGCAGACAAAAAGATTATTTTTTTTTTAAATTTATGTCACCAGTATTGGATTCAGAGACCTTGTTTTTCAAGATCTGCTGTGACAGAGCACATAAGGTCAGCCCGGTGGTTGCAAAGAGCATCACTAGTCAAAAAGGTGACGCACTTGTCTTGTCAAGGCTCGGTAGGTGCTCATTGGCTTGGGCTCTGGTGTGAATAAGCATGTCATGTGGGTATTAGTCACGCTCATGCTGCTGGTGTCTATAATTGATGAGTGGTTTATGGCTCTTCCAGGACAACTGGAGGATTTATGCCCTCCCAGAACGGGCTGCTACCTCACATCTTAATTAAGTAAATGGAGACAAAGTGCACATGAGAGCTTCTGAACAGGACCGATACCTCTCCAGTACTTCACAACTTTTGTCTCATCTCGTTTCTTAATATGTCTCCACTTGAGCGCTGTCCTGTCTTCCCATTTTACTAGACCTTTTTTCCTTCTTATGACAGCTGTGTGTCTGTCTTGGAGTGATTTGGCTCATTCTGTGAAACAGAGGTTGGTTTGAATTTCTGGTGTAAGTCACTTGCATTAAGCTTGTAATATATGCTGGGATATAATTATGGTTTGAAACAGGGTTATTATATTATATTAAAATGATTTTTGTCACTAGAAAGTAAATGTTAACTGAAAATATATATAAAAATATATAAAAAAGTATTTTGTTTTAGTTATTAACTTGATCATTTTTATTTAGTTGAACTTGATGTATTAAACTAAAACTAAAATAAATAAATAAATAAAAACTATATAGATAGTAACAAAATAGTAATAAAAATGACAAAAATATGAATAAAAACTATAATAATATTTCAAAAATATAAAAATAAGACAGTTGGACAGTTTTATAGTTTCATTTGACATTATGAGCCTTGAGCTTGAGTGTGTAACACTGCAGAATTCTTCCTAGAAAGTGAAATTCATTCTGGTATTCATTCTTTACTATATAAAAGCATTGTAACGGGGTTGATATATAAGATTGGCTCTTTTTGAAAAACTTAGCAAGGATGTTTATGCCATTAAATTTTTTTCTGTTCAAAAGTGATTACTTTAAAAAGGGAAAAAAATATGAATGTAATTGGGTTGATGAATAAGCCTGAGGAACAAAAAAAGATCACAGAAATGTTTTGATTTATTTTATTTTATTTTAAACAAAATATTAATATTATTTGGAGAAATTGGAAATATTGTTATATGGGTGTGTAGGGTTAAAGTCTTTAGAAAATAAAATGTCTATATTAATGTATCTGCTTCCAATATTGACCAAATCAGAGTGACAATGAACATTTAAAAAAAGATAATGTTAAAGTCCCTGATATATTAGGCATCCTAGAATGAAGAAAAAGTGTACTTTAAGGTATCACAGAATAGTTGCTTGAATCTTCCTCGGTTCTCAGGTGAGGTAAGGCAAATTCAAGATAAATCAGAATGACTCAGAATTTAAGATATTTTACCTGCATTAGTTTAATTTTTCCATTACATGTCTTATAGTCATTATAAATTGTTGCTTCTCCATAGTGTTGACTATCCAGTGTGCCAGAAAGACAGCAAATGAGAGGTGTAAGGCCAGAGGTCTTGAGCAGGGCTAATGGAGAATGCTGTAGTGGTCCAGTGTTACTGTGAATTATTGAAGAAGATCAGGTTTCCTGTGGTAACACTCTCTCACACGATGGAAAGAAAGCTAACACCACTAATCCTGGCACTTTGTGTGTCGACTTCACCCTGCACAACTTTGTGTCTCTGTTTGCTTTTGCAAGTTTGTGCACTCCAGTGTTTGTTGTTTCAGTGTATGGCAAGATTTAACAAATCTAAACAGATCAGATTGGGATGGATTTTCTCGGTCTATGCTAATGTGTTCTTGTCGAATTTAGAGTGGTAGCGATTATTAATGTGATTAGGTTGCGTTTGAATTATTAAGCATCCTTTGGGCATCAAAATCCCTCAGTAAATAGACCATAATTACAGCATCTGCTAACTTTAAGTCATATCAGAGCAATCGTATTTTCAAAATGAGTAAAGCATAAATTTATGTAATCAAGAGTTTCTTACTGGCTTTCTGAGTTGTGGGCGTTTCAGTTAAAAAATCATAATCATAAGGATTGTTGATATTAGTTAAAATAGAAATTAGTCAGGTTAGACACCATATTTAATTTTACGGGGGTGAAAACGAGTGTGAAAACATTGTATCATCACTTAATTTTATAAAAGGCCCTAATATCTGTTTTATGGAGTTTTTGTCTATTGGAAGATTTTTTTGTGCTGTAAATGAGGAATAGTGATAAATAATACTAATTTAACTGGTTTATGAGGAAACATGGTTGATTGACAAAACTACTGCTGCTGTACAGAAAAAGCTTAATAACACACCTAATGAGCATCTTTATTAGCAGCTTTAAAAAAGCAAGTAAATTAAAGAAAGGAATGAGACATTTTTTTCAGACCACAATCACTTTATTTATTTTTTCTTCTTGGTGGCTCAAAATAAAATGCTATGTTTCCTCTAAACTTCGCTGATTTGTAGGCTGTTTGATGGTGTTTTAATCTTAAGTGTTTTGTTGCATTTCGTTTAGCTGATGTGCGCGATTTTATATAACTCGGCTGATAATCCGTCATAGTATGCAGTCTTTGAGTATTGACAGGTAGGCCTACTTACATTCCCACACACCCATAAGAGAAGTATGCAAATTCTCTGCAGCTCTTCAACTCTCCCATCGTTTACTGGCATCACAGTCTACTGGGAAAACACTGGCTTGGATTATACCTTCTGTCCACCATCCTTGTATTTTTAAATAGCGATGTGTGACTTACATCTTTGTCAGACTTATTTTGGAAAAATAATATTTTAATTGCAATGCAACTTTTTTTTTTTTTTTTTTTTCAGTTCTACAAAGACAAGTCTCCCCTGTCCGGTGGCTTTGACACAAGCAGATATGTTGACCATGAAATCCTAAAGGATTACAAGGATTTCCCTTTTGGCTATAAAGGTTTCTGTCTGTAATTCAGCCGAGCGCATTTTTGTTTATTAGCATCCGGTGTAACAAGAGGGTCTGAGCATTCTCACACCACAGCGCAATGGAAAATCCCATCCCATTCTATGTGTTTCCCTTCCAGTGAGGTCATCTCACCAGCCTAACCACAGCTCACCCACTCCAGAGAGTGACAAGAAGCAGAGGAGCACTATTTACTCAGGATTTTTGAGGACAAGCCGCTTGGAGGCAGTGTTGAGCCAGAGTCAGTCTGAAGCCCAAACACAGCTGCATGCACAGCAAAACCACTGGAGAAACCCAAACTCTTCTTTTGTACAGTTGTTTTGTACAGTTGGGGATATTTGCAGGATGTTTTTTTTTTTTTTTCTTTTTTTTTTTTGGAATAGCATAAGTTTTTATGACTTTTTTTTTATATTCCTGTACTTTAAATCATTGTCACTGGTCCTATTGTCATCCGGCAATCAGAGGAAGTATTGTTCCTCTTCTTTCAACCAGACTTACTTGCCACTGAACCGTATCCTGTGTTTAGATTCTGGGACAGGGTTGAAGGATGAGACATCTCGAGAAAATATAATCTCCAAAGAGATAAATGGTCAGTCATCGATCTGCCAAACAGGGATTCACTAGTGTTGATGGAGGGTCATCATCGCCTCTGGGAAACTGCTGAAACAGTAATGCTTCCTGATGGGAAACGGTACCACTGTCAAACTGACTCATGTAGTCTACACACAAACAAATACTGTACCAATTGTATTTAAAAAATAAGTTACAACAATATTAAATGTGCCACATATCAACAAGTCTGAATATCTAATCTAATCTAATCAAAAATCTAATGAAATTGTTCATATAAAATGTAGTATGTTATCATATTTATACATTTTTTTTTTCTGAACAATATCAATAAAGTTATTTGTATAGTCCAAAATATTGACTGCGTAGTTGGGAATAGAATAGAATAGAATAGAATAGACCAGGACCAGGACCAGAATTTTATATTAGAATATTTATATTAAATAAAAAAGACCTGAAATTGTTTAATAAGTATTTAGTATGTTGTAATGTTATATAGGATCTTTTTTTTCTTTTTTCCTTTTTTCCCATCTTTTTTCCTTTCACTTAAATAACTATAAAATGTTAAATATAATAATAATATAATATAATACCTGGAACAAAACTTATAATAATAATAATAATAATAATAATAAAAATAATAAAACACTGTATAGTCCAAAATCTAGGCTAGTTGGCCACTGGTCGGCACACGTTGAAGTTCTGCTATAAATTATATGTAATCCCTTAATTTGCTTTCCTAAATATTTAAGCACTCATGAGTGTTTCTTTGATATTAGTATTACCAATCATTGATTTGTTTTTAAATATAATTATAGCAGTGTTGGCTTCTTCTGTTGGTGTTTCATGGAGTTATTGACCAGTTCTCGCTGCACTGGTAGGTGTTTTGCTCGAGGGAAATATGTTTCCACCTCAAGGGTCTTTTGTTCCACCTGCGAGCTGAAGGAGTCAAAGGTCAGCTGCACCTGAGGCCAGGTCCAGTAAACAAAAGCTTTCTTTTCATTTTCTTCTTTTCTTTTTCCAAACAACCACTTCTTGTCACGTGCACAGAAGACAGGAGCACAATGGCCTGACTGGAATGTCACAACAACTGAACCTGCAGGGTCACTTAATATGCATTAAGCCTTATTTATGGCTTATGACTGTTTCAGTGTTCTTTATTCATTCATTAGGTATGTTTAGAGGTATCACCATTTCGGGCTCGTCAGAAATCCAGTGGGGATCTTTTAAAGGCAGCCCATTGTTTTCAGGTCGAAAGCTGTGCCAGATTTCAACGCTTATGCAATTTTGGAGGATTTCGAATGCTTTTGGACGGGTTTCCTTGCGTTTGCACCCATTGAAAGAAAAAGAAAAGCTCCTTCCTCCCGGCCTCTTCCTGGTTCCTCAGCTCTGCAGTGGGTCTTCAGCCCATCTGGCACCAAGTCAAGGCCAGCAGATGGGAGTCTTTATCCCTGGTGTTGTGGGTGTCAGGCAGTTGGCCTGTGGAGAGATTGGCCCCTGGTGAGAGACAGAGCCGTTGATCACAATGGGCTCAGGTTGTGCCTGTTCAGACACGAGTCCACCAGGTGAGGGGGGTCTCAGCGGCACAGCAGGTATTGAGCCCAGCCCCCCGACCCTCTGTATTCCTCCTCACATAAAGCCTTCCACCTGGGATGGGAAACAGCAGGTTCCTCACGCTTCCCACCCTTCTGCTCTCAGAAACGTGCGCTGTCGTTCACGGGAACTCCCGCCTGTGCCGGCACCAGCTGTGTACCTGCTCAGAGTCCTGGGAGTGTCTGATGAAGAAGATGAGGAACATCTTTCCCACCGTTGTCCTGCTAGATTCATATGTTGTCATATTGACAAACCTCTGAAATTCCATGCGTTATTATAATCTGCAGACAGGATCCAAAATTAAACCTCACCACGTGCCAAATGCAAGTGAAGTGCAGCTTTGGCGAGTAAACAGAAGAACAGAACAGATCAAACTGAAAGACGTAACTTAAATGAGGCCAATGATAGAAATCAAAGACAAACAAACTGTCTGCTGAAGAATACATCTACACTGACTTCATGCATTCAGAGGAACTTTAGTGGAAGTTGATCTAAGATTCTCAAGGTTTTTTTTCCCCCTTATATGTGATGCCACATGTGGAATATTCTTTGTTTTAAGGCACGAACACAAATACACAAACTACTGATCCATGTATTTATGGCAGCTTTAAAGAGAGAATGAGACAATCCCAATTTATGTATAATTCTGTGATTTAAGACAGTGACATAAACTCAACTAAATAATCCAATAGTCATAAAAAGAAATTTTATATATATATATGTGTGTGTGTGTGTGTGTGTGTGTGTGTGTGTATGTGTATACATATATGTATGTATGTATGTGTATATATATGAAGTGTGTGTGTATATATATATATATATATATATATATATATATATATATATATATATATATATATAATTATATGCGTGTGTATATAATGTATTATTTTTTAAAATAAATAATGCTAAATAAAGTACATAGTAGTACATGTAGTTATATATATTTATATTTATACATTTATATGTTTGTAATTTTTTTGTTGATACTGATGGCTTATTTTTTGTCTAATGGACAATCTCATCTTATGTGTGATTCTGTGATTTAATACAGTGATACAAGCACAATTAAATCCAATTGTCATAAAAATAAATAAATAATATGTAATATATATATATATATATATATATATATATATATATATATATATATATATATATATATATATATATATATATAAGAAAGAAATAATGGTAAATAAAGTACATATTAGTACATGTAGTTATATATTCATGGCTTGTAATTTTTTGTTCATGATGATGGCTTATTTTTTTGATAAATTATTTTGTCATTTACTGATGGCTAAATTATTTTTGTAGCCAATTGTTGTTGTTGTTGTTGTTATGATGATGTTAACCAATATTACTGATAATATTTACACTATATTTACACTAGCATTTACACTAGAGTTCTTACCAGTGGTATTTTTGTAATTTTTTATATTAATATCAGTTTTTATTATTATTTTGGATTTGTTATATTTTTAAAATTTTCCATTTTTATATAGCCTATATAGTTTTTAATAAGTTTTATTTTAGGTTCAGTTTTAGTTATTTTAGTACATAAAGTTAACTAAATAAAACCGAAAAGTTGCATAGGTAACTAGTTGAAATAATATAAGTTTAATTTATATTATATTATATTATTTATATATGAATATATAATTTTATTTCAGTTAATGTTTATTTTATTTCAAGTAATGGAAATGTTTTAATGGTTTTAGTGTTAGTTTTAGTGAACTATAATAACCCTGGCTTCTAACTTACATTTTGCTGTGCAAGACCAATTCTTTTTAAATTTGGTAGTTTTTTTTTTTTGTTTTTTTTTTCAAATCAGCAGAAGATAGCAGCGACGGCGGTGGCAACGCTGAGGCAGGTTCAAGAGGAAATGCCTCTGTGTATCTGGAGGTCATTTGGGCTGGGACAAAGTCCCTTTTAAGGAAAGTCTGTTCACTCGGCCACCATATTTGCAACGCCTCCGGGCAGCTCAAACAAGATCAAGTCCTATCTAAATGAATGGGGGAATCCTGAAATCTCAAAAACGGTTCGCCGAACTCGCGATTAAATTATATATTTCAAATCAGCAATAAAATTTGAAATGAACTGCCCCATGAATGTTGTTTCTTATACTCAAATAATGTTTAAAAAGCTTATTTTTTCAGGCTAGAGTAGCCAGTGCGCATGCATAGCTCCAACGTGCTTATGATTGCGCATGCGCAGCTGCTGGTCCAGCCCCAGGTTTCTATGGGAACCAGAGCCTCTAACGGCCGCTGCAGTGATGCAATGACTTTACCAATCAGTAACTGGCTCTTTCTTTTAGAAGGCGGGACTATCCCGCCATATTGCGTGTTGCACTTTCTCCCATTCATAAGTAAAGGAGTGAACTGTCTTTGTATTTCTGTAGTCATTGGCTGGGATGATGCGTTTGGCCAGCGTGACTCAGCAGCACGACATGTCAACATATTTATGAGGCGTTTCCAAAACTCCTGTCTGCTCTGACTCATTTCTTAACAGCTGCATTGCTAGTGTCATATCAGGCCTCGGCCGTCTTTCTAACTTGAATTATGATAACGTTAAACCCAGGTTTATTATGAACCTTCCGTTTAGCTTTTTCCCTGTATTTAGACCA
>CM077257.1:25601182-25751182 GCA_039654775.1 Spinibarbus caldwelli
ATAATAATAACTGCTTCACGTCTTATTAATATTTGAAAAAATCTTGTTTGCAAAGTATAGTGCAACCAGTTTTGTCATGTCGTCCAACCAACATGCAAGAAAAGAAAAAACAACAACAACAAGAAGTCAGCAAGTCTCTAATAATATTTAATATTTGGCTAAATAATTAGCCATTTTATGACAAGGTTCAGGTTATAAAATGTCATGTGGTATGACTCTGCAAAAATCAAATGATATTTATGAACAATTAAATAATTCCAGATATTTAAATTAATGAAGAAATGAATATATATATATATATATATATATATATAAATATATATATATCAACTTACTGTACTTTTTTTAACAGTCATAAAACTGAGACCTTTTTAAAGA
The DNA here is from genome assembly GCA_039654775.1 of Spinibarbus caldwelli. NCBI lineage: Eukaryota > Metazoa > Chordata > Actinopteri > Cypriniformes > Cyprinidae > Spinibarbus > Spinibarbus caldwelli. The sequence goes on from CM077257.1 coordinate 25,601,561, forward strand.
TACTTTTTCAACAGCATAGAGTACATGTTAAGAATTTGCCACATGTATTTCTATTAAAATGTGTATTATTTTTATTTATTTTGGACATGCCCTATTATAAATCATGAATTTTACTTAGCACAGAACATAGAAGACCCATTTTATTTTATTTTATTTTATTTTTATTGTTTTTGTTTCTTGTGTATTTATTTATTGTAATTCAAAAAGTCTTTTATGTATTATATTTGATATGCTTCACAATGCGCCGTTTTGGTTTGTGTGTTGAGTCTGTATGAAGAACCATATCAGACAGTGCATTTTAATTGTAAAATAAGCCTCTTTCAGTGCACTTTTTAAAATTTTTAGTGCTAATTTGGAGTAATTCTGCACAGTGGATTTGAATGTTCGAAACTGTGTTAAATGGAGTTACACATTCATTGGTAGCTGAAAGTAACATTAAATCAGCTAAAATATTTATTAAACAAACTTGATGCATATAATTTAGCAGATGACATATTTTCAAATTCGGTAGAATTTCATGCAGGCCTCTTTTTTATTTAAAGAATAGCCTCCAAATATTGAAAGATTGCCATATTTGTTCATCCTAGAACACCCAGAAAGCTGTAATGGGAAACAACAGTTTATGACCCTTGGTAACTAATGGATTCAGGAATATTCTGTAAATCCTGCCTATGTAGATCTCGTCACTCACTGAGAAACAAAAGGTTTTCTATAACACTCATCGGCTACACCCGTTGGCTCTAGAGAAGTACATGAGCGCCGACACGCCGTGCCAACTGCCCAGCCATCATCACGCCACTGACAGACTGAATCCTGGCCTGAAGTCAAAAGAGCAACAGTGCTTTGTGGAATGACATAAGAGTTGAGCATAAGGAAATACAGAACATAAATCCCCCGAATCGCCGATCCTTCACGGGCGAGCCAACAGGTTGTCCCTGCTTGTGCCTCTCCCAGGTGTGGAGCCAGGTTTATCCCTATTTTAAGGCTTGTGAGAATCTCCTACATGCAATTGGGTTTGCATAGGGAGGAGCCGGTTAACCTGAGGGCTTGAGTTGTATGTAGGGCAGAAAGTTCTCCACCGATACCCGAGCGAGTCGGTGAGGGGTTGTAAGGGAGGCCGCTGGCCTGCACTGAGTCACGGTTCCCAGAAACAGCATGTTGCTTTTATGATTGACGGGATTGCCCAGAAAAAAGTCAAGGTGAGAACCCAACACAGTAGGGGGAGGTTACCTTCAGAACACCTCAAACCTGTCGCGGCATGCACAGAGTCCTTCCACAGTTCTCCATCAGGTTTTATAGTGCTTCGTGAACTTTGGTCTCTATGTGAACTCAAATAAATGAAGCCCGAGACCAGTGGCGCCTGCAGCGGTACAGCTAGACTGAGAAATGTTTTCAGCAATCATGTGTGCTGTATCATGGATTTCTGTGGACTGAACCAGTGATGACGATCATTTGTGAATTAATCATTCTTTTGGAGGCGGTTCTTTAGTTTCAGTGAAATGGCCAAACGGGTTTGCAAAACGGTTTCAAAACGGTTTTGGAGTCAATTTGCATTCATTCGTATCTCTACACACTTCCCAAGTGCAAGCACTGTTTTTCAGTTGTTTTCCTGTTGAATAGGGCTGGGTTTTGACACAAATTTCATGATTTGATTTGCGATTCGGTTTGATATAGATTATTTTGGATATACAGTACTGTGCAAAAGTCTTAGGCCACTAGTATTTTCACCAGCTAAAAGTCAGTTGTTTTTATCTTTTGCTATAATTTAAATATCAGTTTACATTTCCAAACATTCATTCTGCCGTTAATTGTAATAATCCAGTGAGATTTTTGTCTGACAACAGCCAGTGCTCCACACACTGGAGCACTTGGAGACGTTGCCACAGTTCTTCTGGATTTAGTCTGTCTCCGTTTGTTCTATTTCTTCATGTCATTCCAGACAGACTGGATGATGATCACATACTGATATTTCCTACTGACACACTACAGAAAAAGATAGAAACAACAATATTGTGATTCCAACAATATTGTTTGTTGTTAAAGTTTTGGTGTTGACCCTGCTTTTTTTCCATTTAAAACAATTCTTAAAACTATATCTTAATCGATATCATTATACTTCTTGTCTTTTCCTGAATGGTTCCTTACTCGTTTGGTCCAAAGAGTCTCAAGTCTTATAGCATACTATACATAAAATTACTACTTGTGTGTTAAGAAAATGAAAACATTCATTTTTAATGTGTGCATATATTTTTTTTTTTTTTTTTTTTTTTTACTTTTTAGTGTTGTTTTTGCCCAAAAATGTCCCTTCTCTGCGAACCATCAGATGAAGTCCTGTAGGCGCCCATGCCTAAGACTGCCATAGAGCGTGTAAAGCTTGGCTCGGGCATCCATCCGCCCCCATACGGCGAAGTTCCCAGCACTGGAGACGCCAATCGAAGCCAGACAGCAATTAAAGGCTGTCTTGCTCGGTCCTCAGAGATGTTCAAGGAATCAGCCACAACACCCTGAAACCATGGGATTTGTGCACCTTATCGCAGCCTCTATCTAATGACTTGTGGAAGGTAGTGGAGGAGTAACCACATCTAATGGCCTCCCCCTGCTTCCCCTATGTGGCAGTGCAGCAGTTCACGTACAGTGTGCAGGAAGTGATTAAGAGGGCGAGATCAAAGACACTGGACATGATAAACATTCCTCCCCAGGACGAGTCGCTCGGGGCAACAGCTCGCTTCCTTCTCTCGCAGACTTCCACCACAGCGCACACATTGTCACCACATGACCATAGAGGATGTGTGGAGCGTTTTTGTTGGTGCATTGAGTGTTTCAGAGGCAGAGGATGTGAGTGTGTTTTTGTGAATGGGTTTGAATGGAACAAAAAAGGCAAAAATACTGAGGACAGAGAGTGTTATTTGAGGGATACGCGTGGGTTATCGATCTCAATACACATGACTTATCTGCTAGGAAGATCTAGTGATGCTTAAGAAGACAATATTGTGTCCATTTTAATGGTTTATAGTTTTGTTATGAATATACATCAAGGAAGTATTTCTGTTTGATTGATTATACAATTTCAAGAAAAGTAACAGGGTGGAACGTATAATTAAATTTAAAGTAGGGCCATATGAAATCTTTTTATTTTTTTTTTGCTTAAACTTTTTTTTGCTTTCTAAATTCTATTTTGTTGTTGTTGTTGTTAAATTACATTGGATTACATTTTTTTTTTTTTTTTTACTCATTTTAATTATTTTTGATTCCAGTTTTTCCCCCGTTTTAATTTAGCTGGATTTTGTTTTCATAGTTAAAAAAAATTAGCAATCAAAAAGCATGTCTAATTAATTTAAATTATAAAACCTACACAATTTAGCTACAGTTTATTAAAATTGTAACCAAAATGACATTTTTAGGGCCCTATGAAATCCATTTTATTTATTTTTTTCAAGTTTCATGTTATTTTTCCCAAGTTACGAGTTTATTTATTTTTTCTGGTTTTCGGTTGCTTCAAGTTAAAACAAACTATTTTTTTGATGGTTTATCAAGAAAACGTTTGAGTTTCTGTGTGTACCTGATGATTTTTTTTTTTTACATTTTGACAATATCAAACAGATTTCTGTAATTGCATAAAACAGAATGGAGTGCTTTAAAGAAAAAAGGGAAAAAGCAACTGATAGCATAAATATCACAGAATATCAGATCCATAATATTTAAGCTGTTATTTTCCTGCAAGGTTGTCACTTCCTGGAAAATGATGTCATTAAAGGAATATGCTTTATTCATTAAAAAGGTCCGTTTATGGGATATTGCGAAAGACTAACAGGATGGAAATTGAAAATGTATAGAGACACATTTGAAAAGCTTTTGAATTTATTACAAATTTAAACAATATTCCAAAATAACATTTACTAGAACATTTCTTAATAATTTATAATTTTCCATGTTACAAAAAAGTTCAGCACCTAGGACATTGCAAATAAATAAAGTCCACTCAAACCAAAGTAGTAAAGTCATTTAAATTCAACCCATTTCCATCTTACGTATATGTTATTAACTGTATGATTGAGCACTCTTATGCTAGCAATGACCTAATGAATGTCCCCTCTAGTCCAAATAAACCAGGCTTGGTCTCAGTTTATAGGGATATGTGTTAGTGTGTGAGTAATGGTCGTGTTAGGCACATAAGAGGACCTGTAGCATGCTAATTTCACACATGGTTCTGTTGCTGTTCTACAGCTGGCCTGTTAACGGACTGCCATTGGGAGTTTATTAATCAGACCAGCTGCAGGTGTGTGTGTGTGTGTGCGCATTTGTGCGTGTGAAAGTGCTTGTGTGTGTGTGAGAGCTGCTGAAGGAATTGCAATGAGGGGAAACCTCTATTCAGATGACGTCAAACGTTTGGAGGTAAACGTTATCACAAGTTGAAACTGGAATCATTTGTAGGTGCAGTGCAGTTAGTGTGGGTGTTAAACCGTTTGTAACTTCTGTGCATTGGGAAAGCTTTTGTTTCAGTTAGATTTTTTTTTTAAGTGTTATTTATTTATTGTTCAATTAAGGATGTATGCAGTTTTATTAATTATGTTACAGAAAAATAATTAAATTAGAATTAAGTAAAAACTATATGAATATATTAAATAATTATATATAAAAGTATAATCCATAATTGCATACATTGTTTTAATGTATAAAATGAATAATTAGAATTATATAAATGTAAAATATCTACATATATTTTTTAATAAATTCCTGGGCTCTTTATGTAAATACTATTATAATGTAGTGGTTTAAAATGTTGCAATATGTGGCACTTGATATTAAATATATACCCCTTGCAATTGAATATATTAAAACAATGATAATGGTAAAATAGTTAAAATGTCCTATCCATAAAACATGCTGAATATAACACTAATTAAACCTTGAGGGGAAAAAAAAAGGTATTTGATTCCTTATTGGTTTGTGTTATTTGAAGTGGAACTCCATCCATCCACATGTGAAAAGAATCCATCATTCCTTCAACTTCAATGGATGGAGGATCACACAAGCCCTCAGTGATCTGAAAGAGACAATTATCTACAATTGAGCTCTGTCAGGAAGAACAAACCTGCCCTTAATAAGCCATGTGTGGGGGTGCTTTGCTGTTTCAGATAGTCGAGTGTCCTGTCCTAAGACAACGGCTCAGGTGAGTGACGAGGTTGCCCCTCAGCTAGGGTCCTGAACCCCTCCTCTCTCTCTCTCTGTCTCTCTATCTCTCCACTCCACATGCTTGGGTGATCACAGGTAGAGGTTGGTTTTACTGGGCCCAAATCCAGACTGTCCTCTCACCTGTGTCTGTTTAATGAAGAAACACCACTGGAGGACAGTGTCTGTCTGATCTAAATGACCCACAGCTCTTTGTAGGAGCATCACTTGACCTTTCCGCAGCTTTACAAAAGCCTCCTTTGTACTGCACCGATGATCTTAGGAACGTCTTGGGCTGCAAGATTTTGGTGTAGGTTTTTGTCTCTTGCCAATATTTGCCTTTTTTATACATATAAAAGATTTAATTATTTGTGCAAGGATAAAAGCAATTTTATTAAATATGATTACAGTACACAAATGTTAATGTATTACACTAAGATAAAAAATAAAGTGACAATAAAAACATTTATAATGTTACAAAATATTTCTATTTCAATTAAATGCTGTTCTATTGAACTTTATTAAAAAATATCTAATATATATATATATATATATATATATATATATATATATATATATATATATATATATATATTACAGTTTCCACAAAAATATTAAGCAGCACAACTGTTTTCAGCATTGATAATTATAATAAATGTGTCTTAATCACCAAATCAGCATATTATGATTTCTGAAGGATCATGCGACATTGAAAACTGGAGTAATGATGCTGAAAATTCAGCTTTGCATCGCAGGAATAAACTTAATTAATTTATAATATTATTTAATTTATAATATTTAATTTAATAATATTTTTGCTTAATAATATTTAATTTATTACTACAAATTAAAATAAATTTCATTTTACATTTTAAATTTTACTTATATTTCACAAATTTACTGTTTCACTGTATTCAAATAAACAAGAACATTAACATAAACATGTAATTTTGCATTATGTTTTGAAAGGTACATAAGAAATCATGAATCTGTTCACTCGGAAAAACAATACCACACCTCAAACAAGTTGTATGATTCATGTCCGTAGCACAAGCAGCTCAAGACAAATTATGTGCTAAAGTGTAATACTTAGGATCAGGGGGTTGCTCAAGTATGAGCATTAACAATACTCACGGTTGCCTTAACAAACATTACTACTTATATGAAAGATAGCATTAACACCTTCATCGGTGCAGACTGCATTTGATATTCTCCAGTATGTTTCAGAAGAACTTGGCTGTAGATTTTGCAAAGCAGAACAAGTTATGAACATTGTGTCGCAGGAGACGCAATATTTCACTGTCTTTTCATGCGCTCCCCATTATCAGTCCAGTTTAATTAAGTGTGACATGATTTGGACCCAGTAATTCTCACGTGGTCTCTATTTCATTCTGGAAGGAATAGTACCATGACTTTTTGTGTCTTAGTTCCAGTTTGCCTTTCCTTGACATTTTCAAATGTATTCCTCTGCTTCAGATGGAATAAATGACTTGGCCCAAGGCAAGAACACTAAGAGTTGGACTTTGTCTAACACTACAAAGCTCTGCTGTCATTATATACAGTGCATCTGGAGAAACAAACAACACAGATTGCACACGGGCCCCTGTGAGGCAGAGCGGATTACAAATTAGAGCTCATTTTGAATGATTATCAGAGCAAATCCACATATGGCTTCTAACCGGGTCCTCACGGACCTTCTCCATATGCCATTAAAAAACATTTAATCTGATAGATTCATTTGTCTTTGTGTCTGGGCCGACAAAGTCAAGGGCAGGCTGGAGCGCTCCGATTGGCCGAAGGATGCATTGACATCAGCAGGGGTGAAAGGTGGGGCCAGGACAAGTCTACAGGTTCTGGGGTGCCAAGTTTTGCGTTGAGACTTGCCAGGTGTGAAGAGTTCTCCTTGTTGTTCTTGGGCTTATTTGAACATCTGTGTCGGACTACCGGTCAGGCCCGGCGCTCTGGAATGAATTCAGCCCGAATCTGGCTGCAAATTCCATTTAAACAAGAGGGTAATTTAGCAGAAGAAAGTTTCAGGGCGGACATGGAAGGTGATTTAGGGATTGGCTATCGGAGTCCCAAGCGCAGTGGGTTTCCTCTTCACACCCCATCAAACCCTAGATAGAGATCTGGAACTGGCCTTAGAGTATTACGCCTATGCTAGTTTGAGAAATCCAACATAATTGCTATGGAAAAACAAACATACCTACAAAGAGTCATTGTATTTTTGTTTTGAAAATGTTATGTACAGCTTGGCGTGCTCTTAGAAATACAGGTTCTTCTTTGGCATTTATGGTTCCAGAACCTTTAAAGCGATAGTTTGCCCAAAAATGAAAAATTCCCCATGATTTACTCAACCTCAAGCCATCCTAGATATATATGACTTTCTTCTTTCAGACGAATACAATTGGAGTTACATTAAAAAAATACTGCTCTTCGAAGCTTTATAATTGCAGTGGGTAGTTGTCCAGAAGCAAAATAAAGTGCATACATCCATCATAAAAAGTTCTGAGTATTAAAGGCCTTCTGAAGTGAATTGATGCGTTTGTGTAAAAAAAATCCATATTTACAACTTTATAAACTGTAATCTCTAGCTTCTGCTAACTGTTGTACGTGCGTTCACAAGAGAGTGGTTGATGTATTACATTGGCCAACAAGGTGACGAATACCGGTCACAAATTCGAAGTACAAAATGAGGATTTGTAAATAAAAATGATGGAGGATTTTGATATAAGCCAAGAGGAGACTGGTTTTCCTTTGCTGTAAACAAAACTTGATTCTTGTGAGACTAGCGAATTGTCACTGGAGTTTATGCTATGCCTGCGTCCTTCGTCATCTGCTGGAACGCCACTCTCTCATGTACGTGTGTACAACAGTTAGCGGAAACTAGAGGTTTATAAAGTTGTAAATATGGATATTTTATTACACAAACACATTGCTTCGCTTACCCCCCGGAGCCATGTGGAGCACTTTTTATAATGTATGGACGCACTTCATGCTTCAAAATCTGAACTACTATTCACTGCCATTAAAAGCTTGGAAGAGCAGTACATTTTTCAATATAACTCCGATTGTATTTGCCTGAAAGACGAAAGTCATATATACCTAGGATGACTTGAGAGTGATTAAAGTGTCCCTATTATGGGTAATGAAAGGTTCATATTCTGGTTTTGGGAGTCCCCAACAACAGGTTGACATGCATGCAAGGTCAAAAAACACTTTCATTGTCTTATAATATGCATTTATTTTTACTTTACTTGCTCAACGACTCCCAAACGATTCGCTCAACGATTCATTTTTCCAAACCCCTCCTTTGCGTGATACCAATCTGCGGTGATTGGTCCGATTGGTCTCAGTTTCATTTCATCATGCCTGTACTGCCTGATAAAGCAGCGTTTGTGAGGGCAGTGCTGCTTTGTGTACAACCTTACCGAGGAAAACGCTATTTTTACTGCTCCAAAAGTGGCACCTAGTGGCAAAGAATGAATTTGCATTTTCATTCAGACCAACAGGAAAAGACCAGCAAGTGGGCGGGCAATACTAATGTTTCATGTTGAAGTCAACAAAACTCACTTTTGAAACATTTATTTTTTAGTAATGTACAGATTGTGAGGTCTTTTGCAGTGATTCATGCAGAAGGTGTGGAAGCCATTTCTTCTGGATTTAAAGGGATGTGGTTTTGTGCCAAGAACGCTACGTTCCATCTGGACATTCAGTTTTGGCCAAGGTCAGAGTTCATGCTCCTGAAATGACAGTCCCCACGGCCCTAAATTGGCCCATTTATTTTTAGTCTAAACAGGGCAATCCAAGCTATTAAAAGAAAGGCCAACATGAGGCAGTGTGCTAATTGCAGCTGGTCAGACAGCGCTTTCTCTCCTCAATTGCTGCCATATGTTCCCATCAAGACGTCTTTTCGATCACCTTCTCTGCATCCAATTCACTACCACTTTGGAATATTTTGAATATTGTCAAGTTGTAAAAAGAAAATCTAGATCTAAATCGTGAAGTATAAAATCTTGATATTATAGGAAAGTAAGAATGTCTCATAAAATGCATGAAATTCTTGAAATTATTTATTAGAAAAAAATATTTTAACAAAACTTGGCTCGCTGCTTATTTAAAAAAAATAGTCTGAAAATGTCAATATATAATAATTATAAAATAAACACGTTACATTTTTTAGAATCATTTAAATCATAGTCATTTAAATTCTTAATTAGTTTTGATAAAATATAAACTCAGCACAAGTACATTTCTAATATCTTGGCATGTGTGTTTTTCTTTTCTTTTTTCATTCCAGACACTCTTATATGTCATTGACTCATTTGCATTTCATTCAACCTTTTGCTTGTTCATTTGGTTATTTGTGCATCTCGCTCGTCTATGTAAATGAGAAAGCCTTGTTATTTCTACACTGGCTATGAAGCGGAACATACAAATAAACCAGTTATCACGGATTTAGCGCTGGAAAGTATCAAAGGACTGGGAACGTCTGTTTTGTACAAGTAAAGTAATTGGTTTGATTAGAGCCTGGTATTGGACAGACTAAGTAATTGGTTTGATTCAGATCTGTTTGTGTTCAAAGTTAGAGTGAAACAAACAGCATTATCAATAATGGTTGGGTTGCTCGAACACAAGGTGTGCTCTGTTTAATCTAACAGATTATTAGGAGGTTTTAAGCATGGAATCCGAATGGATTTCCACAATACTGGAGCAGTTTTTCTTCAAGTTCTAAGCATCCCTTGTCCCTTTTGTGGTTGTTTATTAAATGTCTTGACTAATTTGATTATAATTTGAGATATTATCCACAGAAATCAACATAAAAGGACTTTAAACAGACCTTTTATCACAAAATTTTAGATCTTCTGACCTGGAGAAATGAAAAAGAAAGTTTACACTTGGTTTAGTGGTTTTTGAACTTGCGCAGCTGATGTTATCTTCTACTTTAACTGCTTAATGGGCTTTATTTTATGCAATGTAATCACAGGTTTGTGCACTTGACTTTAACAGCCAGGCTTTCATTCAAAACTTGGGTTTCCTCCAGTTGGCCAGACGTTCTTGCTTTTCTGTTTCTGTTCACTTTTCGACTCGTTCCTTATTTTTTATATGAAACGATAATGTTGTGTACCATGTTTGTTTCAGCACGTGTGTGAAGGAACATCTATTTTGAGTGTTTGCATGGGAGAGAATATGACTTAAACTGCAAGCTCTGAGGCGCTCTGGTTTGTATCAGGCTGGTGATGGGTGGACACCTCCAGCCCACCCGCCTTGAACCCACCTGATTTGACTGATTTTCCACCTTACTTCCTCATTAGCTGTTTTCATCTGGAAAGCAGCCGTTCCAGACATGATATTTATCATTGCCAAGTTACCCTGGCCTATGTTTTGTAATGGTTGCCTTCGCACATTCAAAATAAATGGTGCTGGTTTATTTCACAGACTTTGAGATATACAAAAAGTGCACCTGCAAGAGCTACACTTCTCATTCAAGCATGCAAGTGTGTTTAGTCTTTTTCCTTTTCTTCTAGTTTAGTTTTATTTTTAGTACAAATTACATTATTAACAAAATTTAACATATTTTTTTTTGTATTAGAGAAAGCAAGAACTGATAAAGCGTGTACCTCGAGGGCAACGTAAGTTGTTTTGGATAAAAGCATCTGCCAAATGGATAAATATAAATGTAAGAAATTTTTATTTTGCTTACAGCATCAGTTGAGCTAACATGAGAAAACCTGATGATCCATTCATGCAGCATGATTTGAAAATATTAACACGGTCAGTGTCACAAATTTGCTTACATTTGATTGGTGACCTAGAAAAAGTGCAGAACTTAATTTGTATGCTTTTTTAACACTTTCTGTTTATTTCCAGGTTATGTTAGGTTTTAAATGGCATATTTTCAATGTAGTCTCATTCTATTGGACTCCACTGTATATGGCACATTATGAAAATTCCCTCTACATGCAGTGATCTATGGATCACTGAACACTGAACTTTTGCTGAATCAATTGCTGAATTGCTTAGAAATTAATTAATGCTATTAATTCACATGGGAATTGCACTTTAGTGTTGCAAAAAGGCATAAAAAAAGCATGGTGAGTAATCTAATAATTCATGAATAAGAATCTAAATATATTTGATAATATAGTACTACTACTCATTAAGCTGCAATCTGTTTATAACAGTGGCCACATTGAATGTGTTTATTTTAATATAACACTTTAATATGTATTCGTTAATAAAATGAGAGTTATTTTCTGTCTTCACTAAAACAAAACAAAAAAAATAATAATTTTTATTACTTGTGATAAAATTTAAAAACCTTGAAAAAATGAATAAAAACACATTTAAAAATAAATAAAAATTAAAACTAAAACATTTAAATAAATAACTAAAAAAAAGTATTAAAATATTATTCAAAATACTAAATAATGTCATCATAATAAAATAACATTGACATGAGATAATGACAGAGATTTTGTACAGCAATACACAAACTTCAATATTACAAACAATATCTCACTCATGCTCATGCGCTGACTGCCTAAAATCCTAAATCCAAAAATAGCTCCTGATTCCGGAACCTTTTTCCCTCATTAACCCTTTTCCTGAGAGCATAATATAGGTGTTTCAAGATGGTGGTTTTGGGCAGGGTCAGGTGGGTGGGCTAAGGGTCTGCTATTAAACTGCCAGAGGCTGTGCCCCCACCTGGCTGTCAGTCAGAGTGATAAAGCCCAGACACCCCATGTGCCCTGTACCATGTGGTCCCTATCCCAACACCCCTATCACTGCACAGCCCTATGACTGTGGAATTAAGTCAGGTTATCTCAATGCGTTTAAGAGAAACAGGTTTCTTCTCTCTTGATTTTGCTGACTGGGATCTAATTTCCTGTTTGTTTATGTGGACCTCGGTCTGCGGAGTCATTTTTGTTGTTTTCTTTTGTTGTTGCTGTTGTTTTGTTTTTTCCTCTGTAACACTGTTTGATTTTACTGGAGGGCGATGCTTGAAATCTGGCGTGCACATGTACCTACAGTATAGACACGGATCCAAGATGCTTTCTCACCAATCCACTCTGCACATTCTCACTTATGTTCCCTATATGTTCCTTATGTCCTAAACATAATGTTTAGTCAAAAATAGTTTGAACTAGAAAATACTTGAATAAAAATACTTTTGAACAGTTCTGACTGCCAAAATTTGAATTTTAAAGCCATCATTCTAAGTGATAAGGTTATCAGCAGACCAATTTTCAGTCTAGGGAGCCACAATTATGATCATGATGTTATTTTTCAGCACAATGATTTTATGATTGACAGCTTGGACATCATTAATGTCAAATATCATTGGTTCTGGAATACATACATATTTGATTTGAGAAACACAGCATTGACAAAGTTTTTCAATGAATAATGATTTAAATTACAATCTGCTGTTTACACAATACAATCATCTTGTTTGTCTTATTTCTCAAATGATCCTCCAGAAATCATTTTAATATGCTGATTTGTGCTTATTTGTTACTCTGGTGTCTGCTACTTAGTATTTTGTGGTATTTTTGTTCAGAATTTTTTGACAAATAAAATGTTCAATTGAACAAATCTAGCGACAATAATTAATGACACACACCTGAATCAAATGACACAATCAACAGGAGACAGAAACTAGGTCACACAGAGAACACGAGGGATGAAATGAAAACAAACACAAAAGTCCATAAGGTGTTACATTTCGCCCCCCTCCCGGAAGGCACGACCCCACGCCGTGGAGAAGGGAAGAGAAAGTGGAGGGATGGCAAAAAGTTGACACAAACAGGCTGGAGGAGGTTCAGGCGGTGGTCGGATGACTGGGAGGAGGACTAACAACAGAGTCCAGGGTGGTGACGATGGAGGAAGGGGAGGAAACAGTTGGAGCCAGGGCGGATCAGACGGAGGGAGGAGCCAGGACAGAGACAGGAGGGACTCGGAGCATGAGGAGGAGCCAGGTGGGACCCAGGCCACAGCCATAATGGCGGCCCACGGTGGAGCAGATGGAGGGAGGAGCCATGGTGGAGGAAGGGCTGACGACTCCAGGGGGCCGACCGACGGCGGCGGAGCAGGTGGTGGTAGAGCCCGAGGCAGAGATGTAGAGCCAATGAGCCAGAGCGACGGGGAGGATCCGGAGGGCCAGGGTGGAGCCGAGGGCTCTGGCGACCGAGGCGGAGGCAGAGATCTGGAGGTCCGCGGCAGAGCCTGGAGCGACTGAGGGCCAAGGTGGAGCTGGAGGGAGGGAGGAGCCAAATGGAGCCGGTGAGATGGAGTGACAAGGCGCAGCCAGAGGAGCGGGGTCCTGAGGCTATGGTGGGACAACAACCGACCAAGGCAGAGCCGGAGGGACGAGGGAGCTCGGTGTAGCTGGTGGGCCGACGGTGGAGACGAGGGAGTTAGGAGCCAAGGTGGAGCCGCTGGGTCGAAGGGCAGAGGCTGAGTCCAAGACTCAGAGGCTGGAGGCGGAGACAAGGGATCCTCCAGCCACGACGCCGTTGGAGACTGGCAGACCTGCGGCGATCCCACCGCACAGATGGTGGGCTAAGGGTGAGCTGAGGGGCTGCCAGGAAGCAGCAGTGGCGGAGTTGAAGTGGCAGGGATGATAGGAGGAGGCAGGAGATGGAGGGTGGTTGGGAAATCCAGGCAGGTAGACAGTTCTGGGTAACTAGAGAGTTCAGATGAAGGCGGAAACAGAACAGGCATGTCTGCATATGTCTCCATGTTAATAAAGGCCTCAGAGTCCTGCAACTGTGCACCCTCAGCAGAGGTGCAGTGGGTGGGGCTTTCCTCAGCACGCTCACGCTCCACTGTAACATCCACCATTGCGTACAATGTAGCCGGCTCTTGCACCTGATCGGACGATTGATGAGGCTCTGGCTCCAGGCAATCTCCGGCTCAGTCGCTCCTTCTTGCGATGGGCTCTGGCTCTCCGTCCGCGGTGGGCTCGGGCTGATGCTCCGCGAATCGGGGTGATGGTGGGCTGGAGTCTGGGTCAGGAGTGGGGCTGGTGTCGTCGTCCGCAAAGTCCACGGTCAGCGGGGATCTGCAGGACACCAGTACCCACTCTATGAAGGTGGCAAGGCTCTCTCGAGGACCGTCCCCGGACAGCTGTGATCATGTGGAGGTGTTCAGTCCAGTTTGGTAAAACGAGCAGAGTTAGCTGTCCGGGTAGTGTGTCAGGTTGGCAAGAAAGTCTTCAGTGTGGTCCTCGAAAGAGCTGTCCCCCTGCTCCAGCAGGAGGACGAGGACAGCAGGATCGTTCATAACAAAACAAAAAAACTGACAAAATCGAAAACCAAAACGCGGGGAAACACGTCGCACACTTTACTTTATGGTCCGGTCTTCTGTCACGGTTCCGTGGATAAACGCACGAAGAAGAAGAGGTTTCAAAGCAAACAGTCTTTAATAAATCCACACACAGGCAAACACAAGGTAGACAGGCAGGAACCACACACATGGACGTAGTGTAGACGTAGTAGACCGGACGCTAAACAGAGAACTGAACACAACTAATAAAGGGTAACTAGCGACAATAATTAATGACACATGTGACACTAAAACTGGTGCTGAAAATTCAGAATTCAGCTTTGCCATTACAGGAACAAATAATATAATAATAAAATTATTTATATATATATATATATATATATATATATATATATATATATATATATATACAGGTGCATCTCAATGAATTAGAATGTCGTGGAAAAGTTCATTTATTTTACTAACTCAACTCAAATTGTGAAACTTGTGTATTAAATAAATTCAATGCACACAGACTGAAGTAGTTTAAGTCTTTGGTTCTTTTAATTGTGATGATTTTGGCTCACATTTAACAAAGCCCACCAATTCACTATCTCAACAAATTAGAATATGGTGACATGCCAATCAGCTAATCAACTCAAAACACCTGCAAAGGTTTCCTGAACCTTCAAAATGGTTACACAATAGCCTATACAATCATGGGGAAGACTGCTGATCTGACAGTTGTCCAAAAGACAATCATTGACACCCTCCACAAAGAGGGTAAGTCACAGAAGGTCATTACTGAATGGTTGGCTGTTCACAGAGTGCTGTATCAAAGCATATTAAGTGAAAAGTTGACTGGAAGGAAGAAATGGGGTAGGAAAAGGTGCACGAGCAACAGGGATGACCACAAGCTTGAGAATACTGTCAAACAAAGCTGATTCAATCACTTGGGAGAGCTTCACAAGGAGTGGACTGAAGCTGGAGTCAGTGATCAAGAGTCACCACGCTCAGACATCTTCAGGAAAAGGGCTACCAAGCCACTTCTGAAACAGAAACAATGTCAGAAGCATCTTACCTGGGCTAAGGAGAAAAAAACTGGATTGTTGCTCAGTGGTCCAAAGTCCTCTTTTCAGATAAAAGTAAATTTTGCATTTCATTTGGAAATCAAGGTCCCAGAGTCTGGAGGAAGACTGGAGAGGCACAGAATCCAAGCTGCTTGAAGCCCAGTGTGAAGTTTCCACAGTCAGTGAGGAATTGGGCTGCCATTTCATCTGCTGGTGTTGGTCCATTGTGTTTTCTGAAGTCCACAGTCAACGCAGCCATCTACCAGGACATGTTAGAGCACTTCATGCTTCCTTCTGCTGACAAGCTTTATGGAGATGCTGATTTCATTTTCCAGCAGGACTTGGCACCTGCCCACACTGCCAAAAACACCAAAAGTTGGTTAAATGACCATGGTGTTGGTGTGCTTGACTGGCCATCAAACTCATCAGACCTGAACCTCATAGAGAATCCACGGGGTATTGTCAAGAGGAAGATGAGAGACACCAGACCCAACAATGCAGATGAGCTGAAGGCCACTGTCAAAGAAACCTGGGCTTCCATACCACCTCAGCAGTGCCACAGACTGATCACCTCCATGCCACGCCGAATTGAGGCAGTAATTAAAGCAAAAGGAGCCCCTATCAAGTATTGAGTACATATACAGTAAATGATCATACTTTCCAGAAGGCCAACAATTCACTAAAATTGTTTTTTTTTTTTTTTATTGGTCTTATGAAGTATTCTAATTTGTTGAGATAGTGAATTGGTGGGTTTTTGTTAAATGTGAGCCAAAATCATCACAATTAAAAGAACCAAAGACTTAAACTACTTCAGTCTGTGTGCATTGAATTTATTTAATACACAAGTTTCACAATTTGAGTTAAATTACTGAAATAAATGAACTTTTCCACGACAGTCTAATTCATTGAGATGCACCTGTATTAGTATAAATATAAGTTGTAATAATATCTCACAGTATTACTGTTTTCACTGTATTTCAATCAAATAAATGCAGCTTGGGAGAGAAAAAATGTATGAACAAATGAATGAATCCAAACTTTTGACCAGTAGTGTATAATGCAACATATATAATAATACCAAATATATTTGGACTTTTGTTGGACTTTAAAAAAAATCCTTTTGTGTAAAAAAATAAATAAATGAATAAAAAAATAAGATCTGAACACTTGTCAAGATTTCATTATGTTTTATAAAAACATAGCTTTTTAATTACATCAGGGTAATTTATTTAAAGTGGATGTCACTAATGAGTGTTTAGGCGCACCCCTCATATTTACGTAAGAAACAGCTGGAGTGTTTGATAGGAGACTAGCAACCCTCCAGTTTTATAGCTAATCTCCCTGAGAACTCAAGGAGTGGCAAAAACACAAAAATCAGGGGGCTCTTCAGGCATTCCCGAGTCCGCAGGGGGCCATGGGTTAGGTTAGAATGACTGGCAGGCCTAGATTGGTGATTCGGAGGCAGCATTGTTTGAGAAGGGGAGGGTACACAGGTGGGCAAGTCCCGGTTTTGTTGTTGTCGTCATTGTTGACGAAGCTCAATAAACATTCCAGCCCTCAATGCTGGAAGGTAACAAGATGGCCGAGCGGGGGAGGAGTGGAAGAAGCGGGAGAAAAAGTCAGGTTTTCAAATCTCAGAAGCTCAAAAACAATAGAGGATGAACCTCCGAGCCATGTGACCCCATGGGCCCTCGCACTCACTGATGCATGACAATGAGAAGGCCACTGTGCGGTCCGTTGCCCCAGGCTAAGCCACCGACTGAAGTCCAGGCCAGGTTTCCGTCAAATATTTGAATGTGCAGTACAAAGATTGGCGAGATCTGTGTCATTCGGGCCTACTGCTGTCCCTGGTGTTACTGGAGCATGGCAAGGCCAGTGTACAAACATCTATGATGTCATGGATGCAAAATGATGGAGGGTTATGATACTGAGACTTTAGGGAGTTTATTTGCTTCAGTTGCAGGCCGCGGCAGCCCCACCCTTCCTGACCACAGCTCCGAGGCCCGATGGAGATTTTTCTGTAATCCCTAAAGCCTTGTGCTTTGTATCGGATATTTAGTTGAAAGGGCAGATCAGACCTATTCATGTGCTTTACCTGTAGTAGGTGGACTAAAGCCTTACCTGAGGATAGCTGAAGAAAGACGAGCTATAGTTTTTCAAATCTACTGCTTTAACACCTGCAGGCAACTGTGTACAGTCTGTTGAAAAACACAAATCTCAGTTCCTGATTTCAACTGAAGCAGTTTCGTACCTTGTCTTTCAGATTTAATAGAAACTTTGAATGAAGTCTGTTCATTATAATGTTTGCGAGTATGATTTTGAGGAATTTGTACCTACTTAACTCAAGCACAACTGAAAAAATTACACTTTTTTTCCTGCTTCTATCTATCCATCCATCCACTTATTTACTTGCTTATTTACTTTCTTTCTTACTTATTTATTTCCATCATACTACACTAAAAAAAAAAAAGAAAAAAAAAAACTGGTGTAGAAATTTTTCATTCAGAATTTGCTAGTATTTCATATATAATATTATTTTCATATATAATTTCATATGTAATTACAAAGAGTCAGCAAGTAACCCATTGATTTGACTGAAATAGCATTTATTTGTAAATCATCCTCCAGTAATCTGTTTTTATTTACAACTTCAAAAAAAAATAATTTATGCAAATTTTACTTTCACAGTCAGTGAAATCTAACTCAACATAAAATGTAATGACCTCTACTATTATTATTCATCCTTGTGAACAGACAGTATTCTCATTATTTTCATTAATGATGCCACTCATAACACAATATTTAAACTTATAAATTGTTTTAATAATCATTAATAACTCACTTTCACTAGAAATTTCTGATTCATGTGACTCAAGTGCATTCCAATGTAAAACAACTAAAAATCCCATGCTGATGCATTTAAGTGCTTACAGTTTCAGTATATTGGATTTAGCATTGTATATAGTCAAATCACCCATTTTATAAGTTGAATCTAACAAAAATCAGGCATCTGAATTTGAAAGAACAACAAAGTACAAATTTTTAAATCCCCAAAAAGCTTTTAAGTTAAATTAAAGCATACTTAATAAATACACAAGTAAATTACAAGTAAACTGGGAAACATCACTCTAGTATAGTATACAGGCTAAATACAAAGTCTTATCAACGTTTCTTCAATTCCAGACTCTCAGGCATTTCCTTTGCTCTAGGATCAGCATTTCTCATCAACAACTTGGTGTTCTTTGAAGGTTTTGCCTTAGTGTGATGATGGATGTGTTTGAAACACATATGCTTATGTGGATGATAGAAAGCTTCACAATCTCAAAAGAAGCCCCATCTGACTCTTGGCAGTTCAGACCAGCAGAGTCCATCATTTCTGAAAAAACTCAAAGCTGAATTCCCCAGCCTAAATTGCCATGAAACATTGTTCTTCCTATTACTCTCTAGTGTAATTTATGAACTCTCTCTGGTACAGGCACTTTTTTTGCATGTGATCATGAATTGTTAAAACAGACAAACTTGCTAAAACAATATGTTTGCGTAATGTGCGTTGCATTGCATCACTCATTCCAGAGTACTTTATTATGCTTCCTTCTACAGGGACTTGCTCATTTGGGAGGTACAATCGCTGTAGAATTGAATTTCGAGAGGTCATAATCACCTGCAATGTGAGGTGAAACAGAACCGTTCTGCATCATTTAACACTTTATTTTTTTTCTCTCTCTGCCAAGTTCAAGGTTTTAATGCATTAAAAAGCCCTCCTATCAGTTAAGGAACTGCTACAGTAAAGTCAATCAGATAAGAGTTTTTTCCATCTTCCTTGAGAATTATAGACATAGAAGGTTTTCTCCAGCAGATTTTAAGTTACCCTCTGTTGTTTTTCAAGTTTGGCCCTTGGGAGCCAATAATGGGTAATGGGGCAGTGTTAACGTGACCGAGAGCAGCCGCCGTCAAAGGAGAGGCCGAAAGCTTATCAAGCGATCTCGCTGTAGTCCTACTCAGAAAGAGGAAAAAGGAAAACAGGCTTCTGGTCACATCAGGGACATAGCTTGAGGGAGCTTAGACCCTGATACCACACATATACTATTGTTTATTTGCCAATACAAAGATTTCAGTCCACATCCCTTGTTGTCCTACCCCAAAAAGTAGAATTAAATTTACATTTGCACCTTGAAACAAACCAGCTTACTTGAAAGTACTGATATGAAAATGTTACATTCGCAGTCCTAGCCGTTGCTGGTCATCTTTTTCTTTTGCCAGAAGCATCTGTGTTTATTTCTTTGTGCTAACCGCTGAATTAGTCCTCGTGAGATTGAGAGGTGACATATGTCAAGGGGCTAACAGCATACATGTGGGACAGGAGAGCAGCAAACAGGTGTTGGGTTTGATTGGAATAATTATCACAGGCAGAACACACCTGTCAACTTCTTCATTTGGCGTGTGGGTAGGCAGTGTACTGTATCTTTGTGCTGAAGATGCACAGTTGGAAGGAAATCAAAAATCTTCAATCGAACAAGAGTGGTAGGTTGTTTAAAGGAATATTCTGGATCCAATATGTGTTAAGATCATATAGGCATAATGTTCATTACCACAACAATTAGACCTTTTTTTTCTCTGTTCAAAAAAGAAAATGTGACCAATCTGTAAAAGCTGTACTACTCACTGTTTAAATATTATGGCCACAAAAGATGAGCTTGTGTACATGATTTTTCTGTGAAAAAAATTTCTTATGCTAATTCTTTCTGTTATATCCAGTTTTATAACTTTGTTGCCACGATGATGTCTGAAACCCCAAAAAGACCATTAAAAAGGCCAAAACATCTTTTACAGCTTAAATAATACACAGAAGAATGAATATCAGTGATTTTTATCAATTTATAAGCTTCACATTTCTGCTTTTAAATCCTCCAAAAAATGTCCACATTCACTTTCATTGGAAGTGCTTCATTCTAAACTTGATAATTCATTTTTTAAACAAAAGGAGGGATGAGTTGAAATTATTTTTGTGATACTCAATATTACACCACAAATGCTGTCAATTGTGCTTATCTTGTACTTAACCCAGAATATGCCTGTAAGTCTCTATATTCATATTTCTGAGGATGCACACCTTGTTTTTCCAACCCATTGGAAAAATGTTCCTGTGGCAACATTTGTAAAAAAAAATTATATTACATAGTTTCCTGCATGTTTTGTCACACTTTCAAAGTGAAATTTCCAGTTAGCATCTAGAACATTTTATCTAGAACAATAAACATGAATATGGCAACATCTTATTACGTTGGTTGATGTATGTCTTGGGCAGGTCTGAAAATGAAATGTTTAGTGAGTGGTGCTAAAAGGTTAATACTCAGCCACACTTAAAATAGCATAGCACCTACACTAAACAAAAGCAGATGAGATGTGTGCTTCAAGTCTTTGAGCTGTTTTACTGTTACTCTTCATGTGAGCCACATCGCAAATACAATGCTGTACCAGGTGCACTACCGAGCAAGTTTACTACTTTAGAACAGCTGTACATATTAAGCTAGTTATTTGACGCAAATGTCAAAATTTGTAGGTTTACAAATCATGCACTATGGTCAGGGGCGTAATAATAATAATCAAAAGTTATCAACACAATATGACTGAAGTTCATGAGCGGCGTGTGAATTAATGTATACTCTGTGCACGTTCACCAGTGCGCTCAAAAAGTATGATAAGATTTGCGTGAGCAAATATAGATTTCCCTATAGATTTTCCCTATAAATTTATATCACAACTGTGGCAAGAACAAGTCAGAATTGAGAGCCATGTGTAAAATGGGTTCTAATAATGAATGATGGAAAATCGTGGCCTTCAGATATTCCAAGAGATGGCATAGATTAAATCATTAAGATATATTGAATTAGAACATTCTGCCAGACTATATCCAATAAGTGCCTAAATAATATAAAATACATTATATATCCTATGTAAACAAGTAATTGTTAACTATCCTGTTACTTTATTGCAGTTATGTTATCAACCAACTTTGCATGTGTGGATGATTGTACAAAAGATAATTTTACAGAAATAAATATTTAAGCAAACAAACAAATAAATAAACCTTATGAGGGAGCATGACCCGGGACTCCCCCCACCCCCCAATGTTCTCACCAAAACTATTCCCTTGACTATTGTAAGTGTAAGTGTTTTGAGCTCATAACATCATATTGTGCAAGGAACTGTGCAAAAATAAGTGTTTATTAATCCAAAATATGTCCCATAATCATAATTTATTCAAAGAAGTAAAAAGTTGGTAGGGTTTCATTTCAGCTACTAGTGTTTAATTCAGCTGGAAACAGCAGTGAATATTTTCTGTATAGGTACGTTTCTGGAGTTGTTTTTTTTAAAGGTAAGTAAGCACATTTTTCATAGTTTTTCTCAATCCAAAGTTTAAATCAGTGTCTTGCTTGATGACTTAACAGTTTGCGACGAGCAGTTTCCATCGTTTTTTAAAATGACACCCTGGGGATTATCTTCACGCTTTTTTCTCTTCAATCTGAAGAGGACTCGGGTACCTTGTTAGCTAGCAAACATATTATCTCATTAGTCTTGTTTGTGGTTGGTGGCTCACTCTCTCTCATTGTCTCCACCACATCCTTTTGTGATCTCAACAGATCTTCCCAATTAGTAGATCATTAAGGCTAATCAAAAGCCACAAAGACTAGCCACATTCCTCACATCTTCAGACGTTCAGGATTTGGTTATTGGCGAAGATAATGAAAGACAACTTCATTTAAAGCATTAGATATATAATCCGAACTCTCCAACATTTCTATTACAGGAAATGTGCTGTCTTCTATTCCTCCATGCTAAACCCATGAGGTTATGTTTATGAATTAAGCGCACTATTGTGTGCGATAATGATTTCTTGATCTACCACAAATAATTGAGTTGACTCAAGAGGAACAGACAACAACAGGTCCCACAACCCAAGATCATTTGTCTCACAAGTTTCCCCAGTCGGCATCACAGAGAGACCATTCACAAGAACTTGTGGGAAAAACAGGTGTTGGAATGATGTAAACATATCCCAGTGTGCATTGCTTGTATCGCCGAGCTCTTTAAGGGACAGCCCACTTTGTCTGACTAACAGCAGAGCTGCGCGATTACGGCATTAACACTCGGTGGTTGCACAGTAAATACAGCGCAACTATTGAGACTGGCAAATATGGATCTTTGATGACTTGTTCCCACAGGAAATTAATCCAGCTCAGCGAGATGAGGTCTCAGTGTCTCTTCTGTATGTGTTCTGATGTTTGTTTCATACAGTGGACGTTCTCAGGAGAGCCTATGCGCTATTTAGTGGATTTTCTCAAAGTGCTTCTTTGTTGACTAGGATTATATCCCAGTGCACGTTTGAGGAGCTATTATTCCAAATGAGTGCTTTATCTTTACCCACTGAAAGCTGGTGATTGGCAGGCAATGGTGAAGCACACCAAATTATTTTTGTCAAATTTTTGTTTAGCTAAACGAATTATACAGTCAACTGAATCTTGGCACTCCTTTAGCTTTTAAATGGCCAAGGTGGCACCAAAAAGGTTTTGCTTATTTTGGCCAAAATTAGAGTGCAAAGGAGATAATCTCTAACTGTGTATCATAAGTGAGGTCCTGTGGTGGGATAAGAAAATAGGATGTTATTTGTATTTTTTTTTCTTACATTACATAAAAAGAAAAACAGGGAACTTAAATTTTTGAATATTTGGATTTCAAAGTTTTGTGGATTTCATGTTTATGACCAAAAACTATTAGCATAGCTTCAGTGTTTCCCTGATAAAGACATGATGGAATTTGAATGGTTGAAACTGTGCATTTTACAAGTTTATACTATAATTAATCAATACAACACTAGATACATTCCCGGTTTGTGAAGCAACATCAGACTAAATGTGAAAACATTACAAACAACAATTAAATCAATAACATAAATGACACAGAAATCTGTGCTACCTCTCATTCATACTGCAATATGTCCAGTTATGGCAAATGGAGGCTTGCTTTTCTTTCTATGCTTTTCTGGGTCTTTTTTCATGTATGATGCTTCAAAAACTCTCACATTAATACAGTCAGGATTATTTTTTTTTAATATTGTGTCCAAATCAGAACAGAAAACAACATTATAAACATTTTTGTATAATTGTACACTTCAGTATTAAGCAGTTTTCAAAAAATGTTTATTTTTTAAAGTCAGCATAAAATGAAAATTCACTCAATGCATGTTATTTATTGTGAATAATTCATCCATGCTTCTATGTTTCATTTATTAAAATTTTTGCCGCTTTGTTGCAATCAACCGCAAGCTTTCAGATTTGCAACTATTTATGAGTGCAATGGCTTAACCAATAGACAGAACTTAGTTCCCGTCATACTTTTTTCCCCTCCTTTTTTGATAATCTGTTACACTTTGATATACGTCACAACTCAGAAGAAAAAATCCTTCATTTCATTGCAACCTCGTGGTTTTGACCACTGTGCTACTGTGGGCAACTTACTTTTTATATGGTAGGATTTCTAATGCAATCACACTTAAAAGCAATCATTACCTAGCATTCAGACACTTGCTTTTAGTTGTAAGATGATACTTTAATACTATAGATGTTATTAATAATTCTATATAATACATTTAAATCCAAAGAATCACCAAGCCAATCCTCTCTGGATTAAAGAATCCTTTCTTTAGTACAGTAGCTTAATGTGTATTTTGACCGCAGCCATTTTTCATAATGACTGATCTCAGTGTATGCATGTAATCATATCTAAAGCATTCACCGTGAAACCCGACTCTAGAGGGTTACGAAGTTCTCTGCATTCCTGGTGATGTGTGGGACAGTGTATCACCCCAACTGGCTGCATGCCTCAACTTCACCTGAGGTGCAGGCAATAAGAGAAATGCTTTGATCTGCTGCCCCACCCATGCACAGCCTCCTCCAATGGACTAATTCATTACTGGACCAGTCGATGGCTCTGGCTCACCTCTTCAAAGCGTGGCCTGTTAGTTCGGCTGAGAAACTCTACATTCTGAGACAGACTTTTAAACGCTTGCCCTCCCTTGGGCTATAGGACTGGTATTTAGCATGAAAGGTTAAAGTGAAACACCTACAGTTCCTCAGGTTGTGGAGTTATTATTGTAAGAACAAAGTTTACGTCGTTCCCATGGGTAATAAACTTCAATCAGCTGACCTTCCAGCTTCAGAACAGCTTTTTTTTTTTACTTTCATTTTCTGTAATTTATTTTTAAGCCTGCCTGGCTTCATATTGGTTGCTCATTGTTTTATTTTTACCCTTGTTTTCTTCAGATACTCGGTAGCTTTTTACATCTTGAAGTTAGATTTTATTCAGCATGCAAATTTGCCACAATACTTGCAAATTTGCACTCAATATATAGTTACATTTGCAATTAACTGTGGGCTTGCATTGAGATTTGCCTATATATATATATATATATATATATATATATATATATATATATATATATATATATATATATATATATATATATTAATATAAAGTATCTTCGGATTTCATTAAATTCTATAAATGGTTACCATCTGTCAATATTTCTCCAAAAAAAAAAAAAAAAAAAAAGACGAAGGACTCCAGACTATGAATAAAAAATTGAAAATTGTTTCAAATTTAACAAAACTTACAAATTTGCAACAGTAATAATAAATCTATTATATTTAGCAAACCTCAGAAAAACTTGGTGATCATTGCCAGTGTTTCCTGCACATGACAACAAACACTGAGTGATGTTTGATTCATGAAAAAGTAATTATTTTTAAAAGAGTCAGTCAAAACAATTCATGAAACAGCGCTTGCGTCAGGTTGAATCAGACTCTGTTGGTGAATCATTCAAAGCCATTGCTGAGTTCACAACTACAAATCAGGAAAAAAAAAAACATTATTTAAAAATATAATGGTCACACTTTAGTTTCAGTAGAAATTCTTACTATCAACTAACTATTAACTGACTTTTGCCTCGATAAATTCCTGATTTGCTATTTATTAATAGTTAGATATGGAGTAGGATTAAGATATGGTCATGCAAAATTAGGCATTACTATGTGCTATGGCATTACTATATGCTTTATAAGTATTAATAAACAGCCAATATGCCAGTAATATGCATCCTAATAAGCAACTAGTTAATAGAATTGGTCTATAAACTTAAGTGTTACCAATATTATGACATAAAGTGCATTGGAACAACCATTTTTATAGGGCAGTTCTGTAATATGTCAACTGAATACAATCATATGACTCCT
This sequence comes from Spinibarbus caldwelli, assembly GCA_039654775.1. NCBI lineage: Eukaryota > Metazoa > Chordata > Actinopteri > Cypriniformes > Cyprinidae > Spinibarbus > Spinibarbus caldwelli. The sequence goes on from CM077257.1 coordinate 25,627,359, forward strand.
AAATGTTTTTATTAAACTCTTAAAAATAAAGGTTCTTCATTGGCATGGTTCCATGAAGAACCTTTAACATTTCCACTGCATGAAAGGTTCTTGGAAAAGGTGGAAAAGGTTATTTAGATTTTTAAACGTCCTTCACACTAAGAAAAAGTGGTTCTTTTAAATACTGTTGACTGAAATGTTCTTTTAGGAACCAAAATTGGTTCTATGAAATTGCGGCGAAAATCCCCTTTGGAAACGTTGACTTTTAAGAGCCAGTGGCACTATAGTCATTCATTTACTCTGGAGTCGTGCCTAAGAGATACTGCTTTTTCATCTCACAGTACTAATAGATCTTCTAGTTTTTTTGTCCCGATTGCCTATAGGAAGACACGGAACAAATGGTATTCTTAAACATGGATCAAGTTGTGTGGAATTTCTTGACCTCAGGCTTCTGGACCACAGTTCGGCATTGATGTGCACCCCCCTCAATCTCACCCATGCAGACCCACATCACCCATAACACTTGCCAAGTCTGATGTCAACCTGCTGCACACAAGTCCCCAGGCTCATGTTCCATTTCTGTTTTGACACCAGGCCCTAATTACTGATGTAAATGATTGATCACCTAGATTATGCTGCAAGGGTGGATGGAAGTCTTCTGCCTATCAAGTGAGACTGAGTCTGTTGAACTAGTACAGAGGTAAACAGATACCAGGCCCATCCTAAGAGATGGGAGATTAGGTTCTGAGCACCTGCAAATTGGACCAAAGACTTTTCCCATTAGCAGACACTCCACTGGCCACAGTACCTGCACAGGTGTTGGAGGATATCTGTGGCCCTTTTGTTCACTCTAATCCCGCTCCTCTCTGCTCTCTGGTTCTCTCCTTCAGGTCTAAGCCTTCTTTTTGACGCCTGAAGGATTTGACCATTGGCAGGTAAACTCAAGCACTTTTGAAATGTGATTTGGCTAATTGGGTTTGGAGTGGAAGGCTAGAGTGCCTTTGGGGAAATGCTCCAGATGGCTGAATGTCTGCAGACCACAGAGTCTAAAGAAACGTGAGATTTTAAAGTTCACTTCTAAAGTGAAATCGCTACCTTGGCTTTACCTTTATATTTTCAGGTTGGTTTAAAAATGCATCATCGTTTTGATCATCATGTGCATTTTCATGAAACTCCTAACTATGTTTACGACTGCTCAGATCAACCCAGGCTCATTGGAAATATGTGCCTCTAAATACATTTCTGCAACACCGTTATTGCGTACCTTACTGCACGTTTCAAGGCAGTTTCAAAGTAAAACGTCCATTAAATGGCGCTAAAATGCAGGTTCAATACATTTTTGTTACGTTGATATAGGCACGAATTGCTGTGTTTTATTACGTTGCTTCAGGTACATATTGTGGTGGTTCATAATTCAAATATCCGGGGCGTGTTGCTATAAGTTAATGCTCTATTGTGTTGGAAAAATCCCCTACACCAAACCCAACCCTAAACCTACCCGATAGTGTTAACAAATACAAAACTGGTATAAAAATGGATTTGTTGATGCAGCCGTGCCATTTGAACTTATATGCAGGTTTGAACTGTTTAGTTTCACGGGATTCATACCTAAGCTCTTCACCTCTCAAGTCAAACTCAATACTGTGTGAGCTACCGAACAAACCTACTGAATATAAAAACCCATACATATGAAGCTGGATATAAAAAGCTAACATTCAAAAGTATCAGTTTTCAAATGTTGCAGAATGTTAAAATTGCTTTGAATTCATAACTTGATATTCCTCAAGTAATTGTGCAAAAATTAGGCTTTTTTAATCAAAACTGTGGAACTACAAATCATACTTTGTGTGAAAAGGTACAAAAGTTGTCAACTGCCTCTAGTATTTATTTCAACTGGAAACTGCAGTGATTTGTATGTATAGGTACTGTACATTTTTTCAGTTTTGCAGAAATGTATTTAGAGGCACGTTTTTCCAATGAGCCTATGTTGGCTCAGTTGGTTGGGATACATGCGACTCATAAAGATTTATGATACCTTGGGTTTTATTAAATGTTTTAAGTAAGAATGACACTCACAGTATATCCCAGCAAACACAAAACATTCCCCTAACATTAGTGTATGGTTCCCTTTTGGTTACGTCTTTAAGTACCAATGCCTAGTGTTTTAGAACCCTTCTTTTTAGGTTTTATTTTAGAATTATAGAGTAACGCTGCATCAGAATTTTCCTACTGTCATAGTATGCGGAAAACAGTATGCCAAAAGAGTACTATGTCCAAATTCATTAACAGTAGGCAAAAAGTACCCGGATGACCTACTACTTCCATCGAGATTCTGGTGTGCGCATTAGACGGACACTTTACTATCCCATGAAGATATGGAAGAGGCAGTGAAGTGACCCATGTCACTTGACACACCGGATATAGTATGTCCAAATTACATTCATACTTTGCATATTCATACTACATCAAACAAACTTTTTTTGAATGGTCGCAAAGTAAGTTTCAAAACAGATGTAGTACTTAATAGACATTAGGTGATTTCGGACACAGCTTAACATTCTCAGAATGCTCTGGTAATCAAAATTGTTAACTGGGTAAAACTGTAAAATTCAGTGGTCAATTCAGGTCAGTGCCTGATGATATCTTACATTTGAACAGATGTTAATCTTATACTTGAATTCAATATAATTTTTAAATTTAGAGTTGTCATTATTACAAATTTTAATGGAATGAATTATGATATGAAATTGAAATTAATGAAATAAAATGAATGAAATGCATTTATAAGTAATTTACAGAAAGTGTCTTTATAGTCGATAGATTGTCAATCTGTGGTATTATTATTTAGCATCCCTTTTGCAAACTCTAAAATAAAAGTTTTTGCATAGTCGAGTTATAGTCTTCATCATTCTTTCCAGCACAGTCAAACATTAATTTGACATTTTAAGAAATATAAATTACTTAATTACTGAAACTGATTCAAAGTGTGTTAACACACTTATTATATAAAGTTATACTTTTAAAAATGCTTCACAGTTTAATAGTTTAATATCATTGCATAACTTCTGTACTTGAGAAGGTAGAGAATAGTTTAGAATAAATATTACAAGGCTAGCAAAAATAATGGCATGTTCTGGATTATGACAAAATATGACAAAACTATACTGTATTGACCCACACCCCATCCTTATCCCAACTTCACACACACACACACCCTTAAGACAGCCGGAGGGAAACCCCCATTCATCTGAAACAGGAAGACAATCTTGCCAGTCTTTCTCCTAGGGGCCAAGCGAGGTTTACCTCAATCTTCTCATTTTCCCAGACACACATGGCCCTTGCAGCTGCAGTCCAATTGATCTAGGTGCTGCGGGGAGATAAATTGGAGGGGAAATGGTTTAATTGACCTCACTCTCACTGCTGGAATGCAATAGCTCTTTGTTACCCACCCGTGAGACCAAATCTTCGCACGTTTAGGTTGCTCCTGTTATGTAGTCAGCAAGAACTCTAATGTATTTGTGGTTTATTGCTTGCTGACAATCTGCTGTACACTAAATAACCATTTTTGGATCCCCAAAGAATCATTAAGTAAACGATTCATAAAAGAACCATTTTTTAGAACTTTTTAATAATCTAAAGAACCTTTTTCCACTATAAAGAACCTTTTGTGGAATGGAAAAAATAAAGGTTCTTCATGGAGCCATGAATGGCAATAAATAACCTTTATTTTTGAGAGTGTTTCCAACGTTTTGGATTATCTTCTAAACCTGTTTAATAGCATCTCGACTAGTTGAGTTTTTGTTCATTTCTGTTAAGCCCGAGACACACTGCACGATTTTCGCCTGTCCCAGACGAAAGATTGGCATTGTGAAACAATCGTGGCGAATCAGAAATCGCCACAATTGTTTCACGATGCCAGTCTTTTGTCTGGGACAGCCGAAAATTGTGCAGTGTGTCTCGGGCTTTAAAGAAAGTATGCAGGTGCATCTCTCGGGCTTCCAGCAGTGGGCTGGCTAGATAAACAGGCTTGGGTCGTGACTCCCGGAGCTGCACGAAGATGAAAGAGTTAAACAGGCAGACGTATGTAACCTGTGCGGCTTTGATCTTCTTCAAAGGTCACTGTTCCATTCACATCAATCTTCATGCGACCCTGAGCCACTGTAGAGTGCGCTGTCTTTCACTTGAACAATAGGTCAGTTCTTTGTGTGGACCTATTAAAATGTGACAGTGGAGACATGGAGATCACAGTGAACACATTCACGCAGACATCAATCAATCAGTGCAAAATTCCTAGTTTTGATGCACATCTACCTTTGCAATAAACAAAACACTGTGGCTCTGTTCCAAAACCTTGTGAGCTGTGATGCTTTTTAAATAGGCAGCTGCCTTCTAAGATAACGTCCTAATAAAAACTGAACCACATAAAATACACCGCAGACTCAAATATTGGGTCTAATACTTAAAAATATTGGGTGAAATAGTTCTTTTTTAAAATAAAATGTGTGTGTGTGTGTATATATATATATATATATATATATATATATATATATGAGTTTTTGTTCATTTCTGTTAAATATATATATTTAAATATATATATATATATATATATATTTAAATTTGAATTATAATTAATTATTATAATTATGTATTTTGTATATTAGATTAATAATAATTTATTTTCTAAATTGAAAAAATACAAATTATAGAAAAAACAGACAGACAGACAGATAGGCAAATAGATGGATAGATAGATAGATAGACAGACAGACAGACAGACAGACAGATAGACAGACAGATAGACAGATAGATTTAATTTATTTAAAAATGTATTTATTAAAAAAAGTAAAATATACATACACAATTGACTAAAGATGTATTTGTTATTATTATATATTTTAAAATATTATTGAATTACAGATAATAGAATTAATAGAATTACAAATTATTAAAAAATGTTACATAAAAATAATAACTAAATAATACAATATAGCCAATATTATTGACTATGTTGTGTTATTATAAATATATTACTATGTTACTGACATTCGTTTCACTTACCTTGAATGGATTTTTTGGATTGTTGCTAATCTTTGGCCTTCAATGTGACGTATTCAGTACCTAATAATTAGGCTTAAAATGCTGTCTACATAGGCACCTCACTAGGTTTTGGAACTTAACCTATAAATACTGTCAGACTCTAGTGCTTGAAGTTTTAAAGAGTGAATATTTACAAGTGGAAAGAGACGGATGTGTCTTTAGAGGTTGTCTGAAGCGTGTCTCATGACGTTCAAATATGACAGCAGCAAAACTGCAGATCCTTTGAAGTCAGCGGTTGTCCCTCAAATGGCAGACAATCCGACGCTTAGCAGACACAGAAAGAGGAGCAGAGGGAGGGGAATAGCACCACCTCTCTCCTTCCTCCTCTTCTTCTTCCGCCCAGGGCCCGGCAAACAAGCTTTCAAATATGACACTCCATCACAATGTCGCCTGAGGTCATGGGAGACACATTTAACATTGCAATTTATTTTCATTGTTCTGTTTGCCTTTGTGAAACAACATTTTGCCCCTGTATTTAGCGTTATGGTGCACTTTCTGTTCTGTGGTTTGCAGAGTGCCTTCCCGTGTTATATAACAAAGCGTAATCTGTTTCTGTTGTTGTTGTTGTTGTTGTTGCTTGTTTGTTTTTGTTTTGTTTTTTTTACCACCGTTGGTTAATTTTATTATGATTTTATTAACCTAAATGTAGGTGCAGCTTCCTTCTTATTCCATTTGTGGGTGTTTTCTCTTGCCTATACCTACGCTATATGTCAACACTGTCAGATACAACAAAAATGTCAAACATTCATTACAAATATTGACAAAATTAGCATTCAGTTTTGAGAATGACTTGAATTTACAAGAACATTTGAAATGTCAGCTCCATCTTTATTCTGACTGTGATATGAAAAAATATCACATATGAAAATAACCATATTTTGCATATTACACCTGTGTTAAACATAGTATATCTGGTCATTATTTTGGTGTTATACTGTAGGTACTACCGGGAATTGCTTTAATGGATGATGAAGCTGATATCATGGATGTGACATAAAACATGATTACCTAAAGCATGATTATCTAAAATTATATATAAATCTCACCAGAGCCTGAATGACTTTATTGAACTCACAGCAGTTTAAATATAGTAAAGGCAGCTTTAGAATGAGGTTTCATATTATGTTTTAATAAATAACCAATGGTATAAACACAAAGTAGGTGCCCAGCTGAAAAATCTTCCAAGTAATATATATTTTCAAGTCAATGTTTGCTGAAAAAAGCCTCAAAATGAAAAACATGTACTTTATTGTAGCAGAGGAGTTAATGATTGTTTAATTAGTCCATTTTACAGTTTATTTTGTCATTCTGTTCAAGTCTAATGTTCACACAGAACACAATCCATCTGTAGTAGCAGCACATTACACATTGAAGGGATAGTTCACCCAAAAATTTATATCTTCATTTTCTTATTTGACTTCCTTTACTGAAACAGTCGAGAGTAGCCATTGACTTTTCCATTCTATGGAAGTCAGTGGCTACCATCAACTGTTTGGTTACCAACATTCTTCAAAATATCTGCTTTGGTGTTCAACAGAACAACGAATGTCATACAGGTTTGGAACAACTTGAGGGCAAGTAAATGATGACAGAATTTTCATTTTTGGGTGAACTATCCCTTTAATTTCCTTTATTTTGTTAATTGTTCTAAATGAACACATTCAATTGACCGCTCTAAGCATTGATTTATGGGGTTGGATTTATGAGTGATAATATAATATCTTAACTTTAATAAAATAAAGAGAAAATAATATGAAATGGAACTTTGTGTGAAGAACGTTCTAGTAATCATCTCTGATTAATTAGTAAAAAATGTTGTTCTTTTCAAAACTGGGACAGATCTTTGGTCCCATATCTCAGTGATCTGATAACCTGTCCACATCCAGAGGCCATCCCGTGTTATTCATCAGGCAGCAGGGACAGCCCGGGTGCTGCGAGGGCCATTGTGTGCTATTGTAGGTCACAATGGAACTTAACACTTGACAGAGCCGGGGACTTCTTGTCAGGAGCTGAACTTGATCCTGGTGGTTTGTTCCTATTGAGGAGCTCTGGAGAGAGGGATTTGACCTTGGGGCAGACGCTTTCTTAATATTTGATTCGTGGGAGTGAAAGGATGGAAAAATCATATTCGTTGATTGGGTCTCGAGATGTCTAAAGTATCAGTCGTCACAGAGAGGCGTTCGTTGTTGAAACTCAAATAAGTGAGAATGTCTTTCTCATGTTTCCCTTGCAGGAAGTGCTCTTGTTTTGCTTAGACAGATGTCAGGTTTGCTGAAGCTGGCCGTACAGATGGACTAAGCCGAGATGGTTAATCATAATGCTCTGGGCAGAGTAGACCACAATACCACGGGCTAGAAGGAGGTCACGTTACTGAGGGGTTGGGTAACCCCAGAAGGATAATCCCTGGACCTGGTAAACCGGTCTTTAGAAACTCCCTGTCTATACCTGGAAACCTCAGGCCTTGTCGCATTGTCTGTTGATTGGATGTGCATGTGCTCTGCTCCACTCCCTTGGGTTTAGCCTTCAACTGTAGGCTGGACCGTTTCTCCTCCCGTATGCCGTCCTCGTGTCTTCATTCTGCAATGGACAGCACACTGGTTCAAAAAGAGCCTCTTGAAGAGATAGTTCACCCCAAAATGCTGTCATCATACTCACCCTCATGTTTGTTCCAAAGCTGTATGACTTTTTCAACCCAGGATCAATGGAAGAATGTGCCTGTGGCGACACTTCTGTGAAATGACGTTTTGCGATACTGCAAAGTGAAATGTCCAGTTTCAGTCACCATGAATCCGTTGATGTTTTATTTGGTTGTTTATTGTAAGGATCGTGGGAGTTTGAAATTGAAATGTCTTGTGAATGGTGCTAAAATGCTCTATTACATTTGAAAATAACATATTAAGTTAATGAAGTCCTACCCTAAACCTAACCAATAGAGTTAACAAAAGCAAACGTGAAATAATAACACATTTGCTAAAACAACCATATCATTTCAGCTTGCTTTTATAAGTCTTTGAGCTCTTTTATCGTGACTCGTGTTTTAATGGGCGCTTCGCATTTCAAGTGCAGTGTGTCCATGTGCACTACCAAGCAAGTTTACTATGTCAGAAAAGACATACATATGCAGCTGATTATGTGAAGCAAACATCACAATGTGTTTGTTAAGAAATCATGCACTACGGGAAAAGCATTTTGAGGTCTTAACATGGTATTATGCAAGGAGCCAAATGAAAATCTTTATTAATCGACAATCTGTCTCCATAATCATAATTCATGTGAAAAGGAGTAAAAGTTGGTGTTTTATTGTCACTATAGTGTTCATTTGTATGGAAGCTAATAATCATAGAGTAAAAAATGTAATTCTGACTTCTTTTAGTCTCTCAATTCTGAATTGCAAGATGCTAACGTTCACTTGCTACTGTGAGGAATAAACTCACAATTCTGAAAAGAAAAGACCAAATTGTGAGACACAAACTCAGAATTAAAACATCAGAATTGTGAGATGAAAAGATGCAATTAGCTTAATTATTTCTTATTCCTTTGTGGAAACATACAGTTCTGACCTTTTTTCTGTCAGTTGTTATAATAAACTTGCAGTTTTTCTCAGAATTATTTTTAGAAACTAGCAGTTTTTCTCAGAATTGTTTCATCTCAGAATTGAGTTTATATCTCATAATTCTGAATTTAGAAAACATATCAGAATTGTGAGATATAAGCTCAGAATTGTGAGAAAAATGGACCCCACTGCCATTCACTGTATGGAAAAAAGCACAGACATTTTTCAAAATAAGTGTTCCATAAAAGATAAACCAGTCATACAGATTTGGAATGACATGAAAGTATATTATTCCAAATTTTCATTGTTAGGTGAGGTTTCTCTTTTATTGTAAGAGAAAAAAACGTTGACATATAATTTTATTTATATCGGACTGTTTATCATGATGGTTAAAATGAATTATAAATGAATATTTTAATCTGGGTCATATGACATACAGTAAATAACCGGCAGATCTCACAATGTGCTGTGGAGTTGTGTTTCAATTTTGTGTTTAAACTCTGAAAGGCCACCTCTCGTCTCAGTACGTACCACAACATTCCTGCCGCCCTGTTTTCGGTGACCTCAGCTGAACTGTGCCCATCTCCTCCAGCAGCCACACCAAAGCCTCCCAGACGCATCTCCTAGACACCCCCAGCCTCTGCAGCGCCCCACCGCAGCTCTTAGCTGATCTGAGCTCATTTCTGAGCACTTTGCTTTTTTTGTGGTCCATGGTGACATTTACAGTGGAAAAAGCCCAAACCCCCTCCCCGGTGTTGTCTCGTCCTCTGGAATGTGTCTTTTGCTCTGCTTGAGTGTCAAAAAACAGCTCAATGGTGCTTCTGCGCTCGCTCCAGTTCAGTTTTCTTGCCGTCCAGATGTGAATGTTTAGCGACTTGGATAAAACTCGCTCTGTCAATCTCGTTCTACTTCTTTCTCATTTATTTTCTTTTCATTATTTCTCGGCTTTATGTCCTTCAGTTTATGCTGCTCTGTAATTTGATGAAACTATTAAAACATTACATGTAGTGAATAAAAAATTTCATTAGATTCGTATATATATATATATATATAAACAATTATGATATCATATATCATATGTTGTTATTGCTAATGTCATAGAATAGATGTGCAACACTGATTAATATTAATTAACTTTTGTTGTGACCCTCTGTCCGATTTATCTAATTTACCACTTAGCACTCAAATGCAAGCTATACATTACACCTTGTTGTCTTTTTTGTTATCAAATCTCGGAAACTGTGGTCACACACATAGACAGTCATTTAACAGTTGGTCAAGTCATTCTTGCAGAGAGATTCCAGCGCCTTCCCTCACATTTCTGTCTGGCAGCAATTACTCTAGTGACGAATTCAGAGCCCAGGCCAAAAACCAGAAACACACACATTTGCAATTCCCACAAAAAGCAAGAGAGGCTACTTTTCAATGCCTGAAAGATTTCCTTCTGTTTATGTTACTCTTTTGCCTACTTCTGCAGGTGCCCATTGGCTTTTCTTCACTTGAATGAATTAAATGAAAATATGCATTTAAGGAACTTGATATGACTATTAAAATAGCTTTCATTGCAATAATAGAATGTATTCAGATTTATTCTTTCATATTAGATCATTCGTTCGCCTTTACAGGTCTAAAGTTTTGAATAATTATTCTCACCAAGTCTGCATTTATTTTATATAGTAATAATAATATAAAATATTATGTAATATTGTGAAATATTATTGCAATTTGGAGGAACTTATTTCTAATTGAATATATTTTGAAATGCAATTTATTGCTGTGATGCAAAGCTGAATTTTCAGCATCATTACTCCAGTCTTCAGTGTTACAAACGTGATCCTTCAGAAATCAAGCTCAAGAAACATTTCCTATTATTATTGTTTCTCAATATTTTTGTGGAAACATTTTGTTAGGATTCTCTGGTGAACAGAAAGTTCAAAAGAGCAGAATTTATTTTAAATAACAATCTTTTGTAACATTGTAAATGTCTTTACTATCACTTTTGATCAATTTAATGCGTCAATGCTGAATAAAAGTATTAATTTCTTAAAAAAATAAAATAAAATAAAACTTTTAAAATGTGGTGTATAACAGTTTCCACAAAATATGAAACAGTACAACACAATGTCTGTTTTATTTGTATAGCAAATCCAAATTACATTAACCATTATTTACAATTTAGAGCTGAATACATTTCAGAAACGTGAAAGTAACAGTAATATAGTCCAAAAAAATTTTTTTTTTTTAATTTTCAGTGTCATATTTGACTGATCATAAGTAAAGTCTTGAATTTGATATGTAGGTCTGTAAGAGCAAAGTGACAACAAAACTGAAATGTATACGGTTATTCAATAATCAACATACTATTTGGATTAGACATACTTTACCTTGTCAACAAAACAATTAAAATTTGGTATTATTCTTCCTTCTGCGCATCTCTATTAGCTTCTCCTCATTTCACAAAGGTATTAGCATGTTTCATAATTACACTTCAGATTCTTCTCTCTCATCGTCTCACTGTCATTTTTAGCCATTTAATCCGTTTTAGTCACTTGCGTCTCTTGCGTACCCGTCAGTGCTGAGTGATGATTGTACGAGGAGTGGCAGCAGACAGTTCTTTGATGATTCTAGCTAATTATCTCAGGGAGTGCTGGCAGCTAAAACTGCATGCTTTTCACAACTCTGAAACACCAGTAATCTTCAAGATCTCCCTGTGAATGGTCACATATGTATGCAAACCCCATGCAAAGGGCCCTGCCAACATACGAATGCACGCACGCACCATCAATGACCGTGGACTGTCTACGCAAGAGGAATGAGGGTGGACCACAGAAAACAGTCCCGGGTCTTCCAGTAGCCTGGAGCACAGATTAACAGTCTTTACCATACAAAGCACACCTACCTCTTCCTCTGACCCAGAATCCCCCCGGGCCAAAACATGAGTGGAAAAAGACAAATCCTGTTGTAAACATTGCTGTTTGCAAGACCCAAGCACGTACACTACCTGTCAAATGTTTCTAATAATTATGATTGTTTAGTGTTTTTGAAAGAAGCCTCTTATGCTCACCAAGCCTGCATTTATTTGATCAAAAATACAGTAAAGGCAGTAATATTGTGAAAATACTTTTTTAAAATGTAATTTATTCCTGTGATGGTAAAGCTATTTTTATTTACTCTGTTCTTCAATGTCACTTGATCCTTCAGAAATCATTCTAATCTGCTGATTTGCTGCTCAAGAAAGCTGAAAACGGTTGTGCTGCTTAATATTTTGCTGAAATCGTTTTTACAGGATTTTTGAATGAATAGGAAGTATAAAGAACAGCATTTGTTTGAAATAGTACATTTTTGTACCATTATAAATGTTTAACTGTAACTTGATCAATTTAATACAGCCTTGCTAAATAAAAGTAGTATTTTATATATATATATACAAAAATTAAATGTTTTAAGTGTTTTGAATAGTAGTGTATCATGGTTTACACAAAAATATTAAGCAGCAAGATCTGATCATTGATAAAATATTAAGCAACAAGATCGTTGATAATATGAAAAGTTTCTTGAGCAACAAATCTGGATATTAGAATGATTTCTGAAGGATCATGTGACACTGAAGACTGGAGTAATGATGCTGAGAATTATAAATAATAAAGTACATTTCAAAATATATTTTTATATAATCACCACAAAACGGTTTTATTGTATTTTTGATCAAATAAATGAAGGCTTAGTGAGCATAAGAGACTGCTTTAAAAAAATTAAAAAAATTATAATTAATTTCAAACTTTTAAATGGTAGTGTAGATAGCCACTGGAAATTTTAAAGCAAAATTTCTGATTAAAAAATGTAGTAAAAATACTAAGAAATAGATAAAAATATGAACACTTTTCTAAATAATTAAAAAAAAAAAAAATACTGAAAATTCCCAGAGCAGTCCCATTGACGTGATGTAACATGTTTACGAAAAGGTGATGTGAGAAGCGGCGTAAAGATGGAGCTAGAAAGATAACGCACAACTGATTCAAATGAAAAGGAATGCTGTCATTCCACATCACTGGACATTGATGGACTTAACAGGACTTTAGTGCAGTCCAAGATTCACACGCACACTTCCACGCTTACCTAGGAAGGTTTTCCATCTTTTCTGGTCTCGCACACGCACATTCACAAAGACGTACGTGTGCAGGGCAGCAGACGCCAGCCAGTCTGGGCCACGTTCTGGTGTATTGTTATTAACGTTCAGTCTCGTGTGTATTAAGGCACGGTGAGGACACATCCCTGCACTATGACTCCAGGGCTTCGCTTTGTTCTTCTCCGTAACACAGGCATAATTACAGCCTTAAAGAGCGCCTACCTTTCCTTCTCACCCTCTCCACTCTATCCCACACCCCAGACCATAACAACAGGTATTCACAGGGATCTGCTCTGGCTACAACTTTGCTCTCAAGTTCACTTTGCTGCATTGTACTCTTGCATGTGATTTGTGAAATACAGTCAGTTCATGAAAACCGCTCTTGCTTAACTTAGAATATTGTATATACAGTGCCTATGAAAAGTATTTGGACATTGAAGAAACAAACTAAATGTATGAATCTCATTGCATTAAATAATTCAATCTCAAGCTTAAATCTAAATCTCAAATTTACTTTTGAAAATTAAGATTATTTGGACGTGAGGAAAAGGTGAGAAAAAATCATTTTGTTTGATATTTTATTGTCAGTGCATACCAAATTTGTTGATTTTAACTTATTTTAATGTTTTTATATAAATATATACACTACCATTTGTTTGAAAAGTTACCACAAAGTTTGAAATAATTAAGATTCGTATTGTTTTATGCTCGGTAAAAACAGTAAATACCGTAAAAACAGTAATATTGTTAAATTTTATTAGAGTTTAAAACAACTGTTTTCTATTGTAAAATATGGAATCTAATTCTATTTTTATTCCTGTGATAGCAAAGCTGAATATATATATATATATATATATATATATATATATACATATATATATATATATATATATATATATATATATATATATATATATCTACCCCAAACTTATTTTAAACGTTGATAATTACAAGTGAAGTGTCTGGAGTATTTTTGAGCAACAAATCAGCATATTATAATGATTTCTGAAGGATCATGTGACACTGAAAATGCCAGTAATGATGCTGAAATTTCAGCCTCTGCATCAGAGGAATAAATTACAATTTAAAATATAATTTTACACTGTTATAATATTAGCAAAAAATTACACGTATATATATATATGTATATATATATATATATATATATATATACACACACACAGCCTTGGTGAAAATAAGAGGCTTCTTTCAAAAACATGAAAAAATAGTAATTATTCCAACTGTTTGACTGGTAGTTTGTAAAATTTTTTTACTTGCACCAGAACTGATAAAACTCTCCTCTCAATGAAATTGTCATTCTCGCATCCTCACTGTAATTTCAGAGAATGTGGTTTAGCCATGACAATAATTTGTGGCTTTGTTTTGGTCCATTGACCTTGGAGACCACGAGCTGCCATGGCTTGGGTCTCATCCCACTGTGGTCCCCTACGGCCCCAGAAAACTTAGCTGCGATGAGAAACACGACCAAAATGAACAAGTGGCAAACCAGCACTTCAGCAACATATGGAAGTTGCTACGCTTTAATGATCATACTCTGAGACAGATGAAGAGGGAGGTATCGCTGCAGTCTCTTGCTTGTGATGGCTGGGATTTTCAGGGTGTGATTAAAAATCATGTACTGCAGGTTTTTCTAGAAAGCTGAGCAATGCATACAGTAATTATGTCAATACTGGAAGGTTTACCAGGCAACAGCAAAGCGAAAAGATCTCAATCTCTTTTTTGCTTACTCTGCTTCTATATGCATTTGTGTCAGATCCATCATTGTGACTGATTTTGGATGGTGCATGTTTTTCAGACAATTCCTTAATATTGCAAAAATTGATGATTTCCAAATGTTACCTTAAAGAGTTATTTCTACCAGATTTAACCCATAAAATTTAGTTTTGGTTGTATAAATTCATGTATTTAGGTTGATTCAGCTATTTTAAATCATTTTATACTTGCATAAAACCGGTTAACTTATATGTTACCATTTTCAGTTTTCAGGGGGATCAGTGCAGAGAGAAACAGTGCACAATTCACTGCACAAGTAAGTCTAGCTCTCTGAAATTTCTCAAATATATCTTTTTGATATGAAATTCCCTTATTTGGATGCTAAATATTAAAGGAAATCTACTGCTTATCGCTAAATTGTGTACATTTTGTGCATAAGTTTGTTGTGGTAATCAAAGTTTCTTGTTTTCACAACCACCCACTCTGTTGTTTTTTTTTTTTTTTTTTTTTGTTTTTTTAATTCATGGTATAGGAAATGTTTTAATTTAGTAGAGGAAAGAAAATATGCAACTCTTAAAATAACATACTAGTGTGTGTTTTCTTTATGTTTGTATTGATCCAGTAGCAGAAGGTGTAACAACCCTGATGATATTTGATATTTCTGTTTTTTGTTGTGTGGATGTTTGGCTATATATCAAATTAAACAAAAGAAGCAGCAGTTCTGTCATTTAACACCCAATTACATGGTCACAAATCCGGGCATGAGATTTTACATTCTTTTTAAATTTAATTTTTACACAGACACCTAAAACATACTGACACCTCATGTTGCCATGTATGGTAATTATTTCACCCCCATGCTTCATTTAAAACAGTTAAGCTGACTCTTAGCCTACTATTCATCCGTCTACAGTCTCCTTGTTCCGCTAAATTACTAGGCCTGAATTCAAACAAAAATAACTGTAAAAATAATAATACCACTAATAATATCATATAAAATGTCTCTTAAAAAGAGCTTAAAATAATACTGGCAGATTGTGTGTATGAATTCTTCAATGTTGTCGGTGTGTGTGCTGTCAAACTCTGATTGGATTACAAAGCGCTTTCATCCTCCCACCGAAAACACCAGCTCCACTTTTACTGATTGTTTTACTGAAAAAAGCAATGAGGGGATTCCTAATAACTATTTTATTATTCGTTTTCTTCGAATTTTAAAAATAGTTCTTGTCTAATTCACACATCTTAATTGAACTTTAACATTTCCGCTTGCAATTATAGTAGTCTATAGTATATAGCCATTATCAACAGCTATAAATTAATCAACAATTTTGCCAATTTTACCTTCGTGGTTATCAAATGTAGATTAAAATACGTCCATGCTGACATCTTTGATAGCATAAGGGAGATCGGGGCAGGTTGTCACATTTATATCTAGGCCCTATATGACTAAGTTTTTAATAGCTCTTAAATACACTCATGAAGCCAGTAAAAAACGGGTTAATTTAGGATTTCAGCTTTAGAGGGTTGAGTGCGAGAGGTCACGGGTTCACTTCTTAGTTAAACACTTCCTTTTCTAATAAACTTTTAATAAACTTGTAATATTTATTGTATGTCAGTTAAGTGAAATATCAGCGCTTGGTTGCATTTTGTGATTTCACGGTCAGATGAGCGAAAAACACCTGCTGCAGGACTGGTGTTTCTTCAGATAAGGGAACTTTTTCTGCCTCCTTGGATGTTTTTAAAATTTTTAGAAAAACCAGTTGGTCTAGTTTTAATTTAGCCTAATGGTTATTATACATTTAAAATAGTTTGTTGTGTCTATTTGCTTGAAAGGTGAAATTTGCCGGATTTTTTTCTTCTGTTTGACTTATTTCCCAGACCTTTAAACTTTAATGTAAGTCTTTAAAACAAAACCTACATAGGCTATATTTTAAACTTTTGTTTCCTAAAAGCACACACATTTCCAGCTCATTAGATATTACCTGAATATAATTCGTATTTTAATGTAGGCTAAATAATCGCTGTACCCAATACTTTTATTACCTGTATAAGTATTTTAAAGCACAGTTCGGAGTTTCTCCTTTTTTAGCGGGTCCACTTGCTAAAAGCTGCAGGAACGTGTGTGCGCTAGAACAAACAAAAACTGGACTGGAAGAATTGAATGGATTAACAAACAAACTTCCAATCATTTTAGTTTTCTGAATGGAAGGTGGTGGAACAGCGTTCCGGCCAAATGTCACAACGGACGCAATCCACTCGATTTGTGAAAAGTTTTCTAAGCGAGCACTGCATACAGCTACAGTCAGTCTTCCAAACTGATTTCAATAAACATGGAGAAAGATCACATAATCACATTTTCAACAGGACATGCATTAATAGACGCATGCGTAATTATACTGGCATGCATTAATATTTTTAATATAAGTGTTTGTGTTTTATGGTCGTTCCAGATTGAATGTAATTTTAAAAATAAATAATTTATTTCTATTATTAATATAATATAATGTTTAAAAATTAACCCATACAGTGTGACATCATGCTCTGCTGTTGCCATCATGTTTTCACAAATGGTTTTACTCATTTTCTAATCATTCTAATTACTAATAATTGTGAAAATGTCCAATATCTTTTTAATTACAAATATTTGAATTAAAGAGAGTAATAACTAGCCTGCTATCCACTATATGCAAGTGATTGACTGTAAAGTTGCATTGCATTGAGAGATTTTTGCCAATTATTGCTGTAAATATTTTGCCGCTCTCTTTTCTTCCAAATAATTTATGTAGCCAAAGGTCTTGTTTAATTTGAAGATCATTATTATGTGACATGATCGATATCAGGGCTCAGCATAATTCGATAGCAAATGCTCATCAACTTCATTTAGCTCTCCCCGGTGTCGCGTGACACACCAATCAGCGCGCGCTCTCGCGGAGCGCGAGTCAGTCAGAAACACGCAGGACCGTGAGCCCGAGGAGACTTAGACTATTGCGCGGTTCTGTCATGATTTAAGAAAGATAAACTCGTTTTCACCTATGAGATTCGCTGCAGTGACTTTGGGAAATAAGTTTTCATTTATAAATTCGTGGTCGTTTGTTTTGTGCCGGATTATTTTGGGATGGATACGGTTCAAGGTCTTTCTCGTGCGCAGTGAACGTTCAATGCAGCACTCAGACCATCATCGGGCTTTATGGACTTGACTGTTAATGATGTCTATGAGTTTCATGTCTGATGCGCTGAATAGTTCAGATCCTTCCAAATCAGCATTTTTAGAGTTCGGCCACGGACTTGCAAGCAACCAGCAGCATTTATCCGGATTCGCACACAATATTTACCCAGTACGTGGATTGCACTCAGGCGGACACCTCCAGCACGATGCTCCATACCCTTCCACCGCGTCCCATTACAGCCGGCCGCTGGGATACGCCTACCCCGGGCCGGTGAGCGCTCCTGCGACGGGTGCTTACATGCCTTACCAGCCAAACAACCACAGCAATACTCTTGCGCACACGAGAGCCGAAGAGACGAGTGAGTATCCTCATGAAACGTAAAAGTGTGAGGTTTTGAGACAAGATTCTGTATGCGTCTGTTTTGGAATTTGTAATCAAGTTTGCTACAGAATGCAATGAGAAAAAAAAATAAATAAATAAAAACTTTATGCATGCATGTTTCATTATTTGATTAATATCTGTCATGGCTAATACATATTTATTGCATTTGTATCAGTAGCTAATTTAATGCACACTGCATTTTAAATAAATAACAGATTTAGTTGAAGAAAAAAAAGCACACATGGTCTAGTTAATTTTAAAGACCAAGGGTTTCAGTGAACTCGGAGTAAATCAGTTGCAAATGGCAAACACAAAAGCCTGTGTATTGCAAGGTCCTGACCTTTTCTTTTAACAACTTTTATTCAAAAAACAAAAACAAAACAAACATTTTTCTTAAGCTTATTGGGGGATTTGTATTCGAAGCTTAATTAACCTCGTTTTTCCTGGTAGGCCTCGAACTTGTTTTAAAAACAACATTAAAACGTTTATTTCTTAAAGGTAACGTAAGGCTGCCATTAATGCATAATATCGAGATTGCACATTGTTCACACTGTAGCAGTTCATCGACATTAGAGCTATACACACAATATTTGTAGGCTATATCCATTGTTAAAATATAACTGTTATGTAATTACGCGTGTAAATATATAAGCCTACTAGATTATAGCTGCATATAATATTGTGTACATCCACATTTGCCATATAGCGAAGAAGCCTTTCAAATAGGCCTACTTTTTCAATAGTAATATTATTGACGTAATTTTAATTCTTCCAAAAATGGCGTTGTTATTATTATTATGGCTTTTGCAGAATGCCATCGTTTGCTCTTAGGTTCAAGTTTAGGCTTTTTAGGCCTGTAAACTTTAAAGACTTTAAAGCGACGTTAATTATGGTTTACTGATCTTAAAAATGATGACCCATTAATGTTCCCCCTAAAACACCTGATAAATCTCCTATTTGGCTGCTGTAAATCAAACAGACAGTTACAGCTCTTTGGTGCGTCATAATTTACGATTTTTCTCACACAGTCAGTGATCTTCTTGTTTGCAGACATTTATCCTTAGCGTTTACTGTGTCATAATTCTGTCGTTTTATTTCGTCTGCATGCCTGAAGACCACGAAAAGCCAGCGGTCATTGAGAATGGTGAAATTCGCCTTAATGGCAAGGGGAAGAAGATCCGCAAACCGCGAACCATTTACTCCAGTGTTCAGCTGCAGGCGCTGCACCAGCGCTTCCAGCAGACCCAGTACCTCGCGCTGCCGGAGCGCGCAGACCTAGCCGCGAAACTGGGACTGACCCAAACACAGGTAAATGTCCAGCATGTCTGTTTGGGACCATACAACTGTAGCGTGTTCCTCCTGCTCGCTACGAGGCCTTGTTAATACGGCAGGACGAATTGCAAATTTTCTGTTCAGGAGAGCAGATGTGGAACAAGATTACGGGTTACATTAGTCTATATTAGGTTATGTACAGTATGATCTGTTGAAGAACCTCATTAGGGTGACGTCGGCATTATGGAATTTGTTATTTGCCCAGCTAACAGGGAACTTTCTCAGAATTTTCTTAACGTTCTGGAAAGTGTTCCCTCAAAGTTACGAACAAACGTAAATAGAACGTTCGTTCAGTGTTTATCTTTAATAATTTTCAAGCACAAAACATTATCTGTAGGCTACATCATTCATGGAAGGGTTTTTTTTTTTTTCCTGGAACGCTTTAGTTGAACGTTCATCTATAGCGTAAAATGTAGTTTACATTTTTGAGTTTCAGAATGTTCAGAGAGCATTCAAATGTAACGTTTTCATAATGTTTGCGAAATGATAACATGGAATATTCACTTAGACTAATGTTGACAAAAAAAAGCCGTTTTTAGAACTTTTAAGAATTGGCCGTTTTGAACATTCAGAAATAATATTTTCTAACTTAATGTTATAGCAAAATGCTCAGAACATATTTTGTTAGCTGGGTGGGCTCCGTTCATGAATCACAGGAAAACAATTTTTTGCGAAAAAAAATAAATGTGCATTTTAGCATTTTCCATGTTATATGTTGTTTTAGGGTTGTCTCCAAAACATTTAGACACTTGAACATGTAAGTTAAAGTAAATATTGCTTTAAAATATCAAATCAAGTGGCATTTATAAAGAAATATAGCACAAACACCCTTACAAAGAAAAACTTATGTTAGCTTTGAGATTATTTGGAAATTATTTGGTTATTGAAAAGTGCACTTGGTAGTGGAATATGTTCATAGTTAATAGTTAATGTGATGAGCTGCAATTGTGGTCAGGGCGCCTGTGTGAACTTGAGAGGAACTGACTTCATACATCCACTAAAAATCACCAGAACACCAGTCATTTTGAAAGTGAAGTTACTTCTGTGATAAAGGTCTGGCGTAATGCAACTGCAAATGCCATTTGGTTATATATTCCAATGCAATAATGTTCATGCATTTTTAAACAAGGCTCAAGTGCTCAAATACCTGCAAATCTGTCTGAAAGTAATTACGCTGAGGTGAGGCTTTAAGTCGTACTGGATGAACATTCAAATGAGACCATGATGAGTCAGTCGGTACTGGTTTCTGAGCATTTATGTGCTTTGTGTCATGTATACGCAAGTAGGCTGATTTGTTTCACTATTGTTAAAGCTAAGTGAGGATTTCATTTAATCCGACCTTTACTTTCATTTTTTAGTTAGCACACTAGCTTTTGTGTTCTTGGTCTTTACAGTATGAGAGAATAATTTATCTCAAAAATGATTTACTCCTGATTGCTTAAGTCTTATGCTAAATAATAGATATTCAGCCGCTCACTCATGTGATTGATTTCACGAAATACGGTCATTTCTGGGCCAGCGCAGGAGATGAATGAGTGTTGATGAGTTTTAGGGCCATTTGCTCAGTCAGAACCCTTTGTATGCATTCTCTTAGGGAAAGCTAATTGATTTATAAGTCATATGCCTATGCTTGTTATGTTGATGTCACACCCATTAATGAGTTCCTGTTGGGTGGTGTTATGGACATTGATTTCTTTTTTATAAGAATCCTTCCTGTTGACACATACATGCAGGAATGAACAGTAAAATATTAAAGCATGCATCAGAAATGTGTATGTGTGTGGAGAAATATGGAAACCAAACATAAGCCTGGGTGCACCCATATTGCCCATAAGCCTTCCCATTATTCTTGCACTGTTTTTCATTTACAGCTTTCCTTCTTCGTTCCTCTCCCTCCCTCTATATCTACTTTATACACTTGCCGCCCTTCGTGTGACAGGTTGCACCTCATTTTTGGCCATAGAGAATGAGTTCAGTCTGTCTCTCAGCTTTCATGGGTTTCCTGTCTGATTACGCCTCGGTTTTCATCAAAGTCTTCCTGTCATCGGTTGACGAACGCTTCTTGCGTTCACCTCAGAAAGGGGTTGCAAATTCACTTTTTGTAATTCAAACCTACTACAGTGATACAGAACGTATGCAATATTGGTGGCAGCGATTTAAAGTCCAGAGCATCGCTGCCAGTTTCCATTTGATCCATAAATGTGATTGAAGGCACATAAACAAGTGCCACACAGCACAAGTCCCTCTGTGCATATAACATAGGTCTGGAATCCATCACCTCACCATAAAAGCTGTTTGGCAAACCGATCTTTGGAAATAAAAAAGAAAATCCTTTTTACACGTTTATTAAATCTGTTGACAGCCAAACTAATAACATTGTGTAAAAACCCAGTGCATAGATTTTGATTGTCTGAGGTTATGGAAACTCCATTAGGTGGGCTCTCTGACTCAGCCTTTCAGTGCGGCTGGTGTTTTTCATGCAGACGTTCAGCTGAATTCTTCCGAAGGCACAATTTCGGATCTCGCTCTTCAAGGTGTTTCTAAATTGAGTCCACATTCTGGTAAAGGAACCATAAACTCCCACATCATTAAGGACACTTCTCAAACATTGTGTGCGAGTGTATTTGCAGTGAAATAAATAGATTTAAAGCTATACGACATATTATAATTCCAAATAACCTTCACCACTATAATTGTCTGGTCATTCAGTAAAAAAAAATAATAAATAATTAAAACCTCATGTGAAAGGGGTTAAAAATTTTAACTAATAGATATAAGCATACTCGATTAATAACAGCACATTACATGAAACGTTATGTTTAACGCAAAGCAGGCATTATTTCATTAAATCTGCATTCATTACCAGAAGAGAAATGTTAACATTTTTTTATTTCATTTTTTTGACATTTTAACTCAAGGGAATAAGGTATCAACTTTTATCACTCCTTATATCAGAAAATACTGTTAACAGCAAGAAAACTGTTGCTGTTTTTAGGAATAAAATGGTATATAAATCCAGCAAATGAACAAACCTCTCTGTAAAAAGCTTCAGAATATAGATAGGAACATTTGGTGTATGTAAGTGCTACTGAAGTGAGTAAATGATGACAGAATTTTCATTTTTGAGCAGTGCATGAAAATGATACAAAAATTCTGTCATCATTTACTCATTCTCAAGTTGTTCCAAACCTGTACGAGTTTCTTTGACAGTAGCCATTGTATTTTTTCCATACTGTGGTTGTCAATGGCTACCGGCAACTGTTTGGTTACCAACATTCTTCAAAATATCTTCTTTTGTGTTCAACAGAAGAAAAAAAACTCATACAGGTTTGAGGGTGAATAAATTATGAGAGAATTTTCATTTTTGAGTTAACCATCCCTTTAACGATTGGTGGGTGGCTTTAGCATCAATATGTACCAACTCCATGCTAAATGTATTCCTGATTCTTTTATCAAAATCTGCCAAGCAAACTCTCTGGAAGTCATTTCAGTTCAACTAAATCTAAGCATATTTTTACGCTGTGATTGTTGTTGTCAGACACATGCTTCACTGCCTGAACAATTGCTGAGTTTGTGTGTAATGAAACGCAGCAATGTCACTGAGTCCATCTCAACAAAATCCAATCAAGCTGTCAGGCAAATTCTTCAGAGTGGTAATATCATCATAAAAAAAAGAGTGTCAAAAAATAGATCTCTGATGTCTTGAAAGTTGTTTGATAGATTGTAAAAAATGTGGCCTGCATTCTTGTTGCAAGTATTGTAATGCTCTTTTTTTTCTCTTCTGTTTGCTGAAGGTGAAAATATGGTTTCAAAACAAGCGCTCCAAGTATAAGAAGATCATGAAGCATGGTTCCAGTGGACCTGAAGGGGAGCTGCTTCACACCACCTCCTCATCCTCTCCATGCTCTCCGGGTCTCTCTCAGCTCTGGGAGGTCTCTATGGCCAACAAAGTGCCACCCATGCATCCCAGCAGTTATATGAACAATTATGGGCACTGGTATCCCCCGCACCACCAGGATCCTGTGCCCAGACCTCAGATGATGTGATTGAAATCGGAAACACAGAGCCAGAGAGACTCCATTCCGTGTTGACACCTGCCTAACCTATGAAGGTTATTTCCTTTACGGTGTTCATATGTGTTTTATTGCTTAGTGTGTTTTAAAGGACTGTGTTTTACTCCCCCTGACTCCCCTATTACACTTAGCTTTTCAGCCTTTTCGGATCTTTTACAATGTGCTTGAAATAAAGGATTTGTTAAAGGACAAAAGTGTTACTGTGTTATGAATGATTTATAGGAATGTTGATATTTAAATTATGATGTCTGTAGAATGAAGGTTTGTTTTCATTTTAAAAAAGGCCTGGTATGTAGCTTATTCAAAACAATATGAGTGTAGTATAATAATGCAAATCATGTTTGAACAGCGGTTTTAATAATATCATTAATAATAAACGCGAGTGAAATAGATCTATGAAGACATATAAATTAGCCTTCTGGAATAAATAGCAAAAATAGCACAGAACTAATGAGATTTTTGAGATTAAACGAAGCTGTCAAAATATGTAATTACACCAATTATATCAGTACATCACTTATAAATTCACAGATGTTCAGGCAGCGTCCGTACAGATTTTCGTTTTTCCCGTTGTCCAGGTGTGGGAAAACTAGAGGTTGAGATTTATGAATTACTAATGATCAAGGCAGATGCATGTAAGACGAACAGTTTTTATTCGGCTAGGATTTTTTTTATATATATATATATTTAAAGAGATTTAAAAAAAAAAAAAAAAAAACCGTGTCACCTGAAGCACGTATTTTTTTCGAATTCTGAGCGCTTGTTTAGCCTACTTTAAATATGAATGGAATTGTGACTTGTTTTAAATGATCCTATGGTTTTGCATAGACATTTCTGATATTATCGCCTACAAAATAGCAAAAATGTCAGTACGTTAAACGCTGTATCCATGCGTACAAAAATCCTTCAGGTCCAGAGGGTCCGATTTAAATAAATTTCATTTTGGAAATATTCGGAAATATTTCCAGTGTAATTGTTCTGCTTTTTGCAGAAAGAAATTGCGCGAACAGCTGGATAGATGAGCTAACAGCTGAATTATGAATAACCAATAACAATTTGGACTTTGTTGAATAACAAGTTGGATTTTGAAGTTTCTATTCAAATAGGCTACCCATAATATCTTATTTAGTCAGAATCATAGAAATACAATTTGACCAATTCAATGATAAATATGCGGCTATTTATCGAATTTCAAGACGTTTGTAGGCCTAACAAATCAGCAAACATCTGCTTTTCCACAGCTTGTTTTCCTCCTTTCTTTCTAAAGTAAAAATAATTCAAAGTCCTGATTGAATTGATGTCGTGATGCCACCATGATAAATCACCACAACATTCAATCAAATGCAGGAGAGAAAACATAATCAAACGTACATTTCAGTGCTTAAACTATCTAAATACCGCGAACAAGATATTTGTGTTACTTACGCATCCCAAATTACGCTGATGCTCATTTAATGTGATTCACCATGATTTATGGTGTGCTGTTTCCTGTCGTGATTGTTTACGGGAGATAGGTTTCGTATTCATTCGTTTTGCGTTTAAAGAGGTAGAAAAACGCGACGCGACTTTTTGTTATTTAGGGTTCTCGCGTAGAAGTTCCAGTTTTGCTTCCTCAAAGAACAGTACAGTCAAAAGTTCTTAAAAATAACAATTTTTTTAGGATATATAGGCTATTTATGTCTAAGTAAAGGTTTTAGGCCTTTGCGAAGCAAAAACGCATCAATAAAGATCATGAACCGTCACAAAATAAAGGGTGCAGATTTTGCTCTGTTCCTCTGTAGCAAGATGCCACCTGGAGAATGCGGGGTCCACTTGACCTGACTTTGACCCGGCTCACTCAACAGGGTCTTGTTTAAACAGCCTTGTTTAAACAGGCATATTACAAAGCATCTCTGACATTTCAAGCTCTTCAGATCCACCACAATTCAGCATGGTGTGGGGCTTTTTTTCAGCTTGGAATAAATCAGGTTTTAATCAATCACAAACTGCAAATAATGTAAATTAAATTGCTCAGTGGATTTTATTATATGCCCTATTATAAGATAAAATAATGCCTGCCACATGCAACTCTCATGCGCAGAACAATAATGACAAAATTCTTCCAAAATCTTTTACAGCACGAAACTCTTAATATCTTGTACAATAATACGCATTTATGAGCCTCCGCAACATCTGTGGGAGATTTACTGCGATGACTCTACAGTCCCACAATCAGTATTTTCTTGCTTACTTCAACAGCCCTAGTCAGAATCACTAGCGCAGAGTCACTTACCTGCTCTCCCTCGATAGGTGACAAACCATGCTTAAAAATCCACCACGCTTCTGTAAATGGAAACCATCTCTCTGCACTTAAAGTATGGAATGATTTTAACATGCACCTCTTTATATACTCCCATCCCAGAGTTTGATTTGTGGAGTTTATGTTGCTCCGTTTAGATGACAGTCATGGGAAGAGAAGACAAGTGTTTTTGAATGAAGCAGTGAGCCCTCACAAGGGAAATTATGGGCAATTTTACATCTCAAGATTAGAATAATGGGTGCTCAAGTTGGACAAGTAGAGAAAAGGGGCTTTCAAACAGGGCAATTACATGGGAAGCTGATTTGGGAGAGCACTAAAGGGTGATGGGATGGACTGATAGTGGTTTAAAGAGATTTCCAGCACTTCGAGGTGCATGGCGAGTTCTAATTGTGGTGCATCAGCATTTGCGGAAATGAGTCTTCGGCGAATGGATTTCGAGGCCTGGAGGAGATTTGAAGGACAACGAAACCAGTTCCCGAAATCTTCCCTGGTTTGTGGGGTGAAAGAGAGTTTAGTGGTTCACAGCTGTCAAGAAAACCTCTCTCATTTGATCTTATTTACATTTGGAGCAGAACGATGCTGCTGAGTGAAGCCTGCGGACCCGGGCTTTGAGCGGGTGTCAGGCAGCTGCCCTCTGTCTTTACATGGCAACACATGCATGTCCCAACCGCAGTTGACCTCCTGTTCAACCACCCCAGAGGCCTCCGGTGCCATTTTTTGGATACGGTTTCTCGTCAAACACGTAAAGATTGGCCCTGCCTATCTTTATTTAGGTGTTGTGGTGCACTGAATCGTAGTATCATGTTCAAGTTCAACAGTTCAGGCACGGACGGAGCACACGGGGCTGAGGTGACCATGTCAGCCCACACACCCAGCTTGGCTACGGATTTCTCTGAGTGAGCAATGTGTCCCAAGACGATGCCACCTAGATCATAGCCCGTAATTGAAGGCCACACACCACGAACAAGCCCAATGGAAAACAGATACGTTACATATGGCCCAAACTACAACTGCAAATATTGTATCAAACAGACAGCAGCCATTTCTTTATTGACCCTATGGCATAACTACCTCACATGAAAGTGGTAAACACATTAGAGAGGATAAAATGTCTTAGGGTTTGAGCTATGGCCATTGTATACAGATGACGGGATTATCATGTTTTAAGGAGAACTAAGTGGCCTGACAGGTTTTAGGTGTGAATATGACTCTTTCTTCTCTATTGGAGGTAGGAGAGTAACTCAATCGCATGCAACAGCGAGGTGGGTATTATAAGACCTTCATGACTAATTCCACAGCTATGAAATGCCCAGAAATGACTCACAGTTAACCAACCAACCATCTTAACCATCTCTATCAATTATGCTATTAATCTAACTACAGTGGCATCTCACGTTTTTTCTTTTCGTCCCTGTCAGCATCAGCATCCACATCCACCTATGCTTTGGATATCACAGCGGTATTTTTGGATGCAAGATTTACAGTGCTGGTCACGCAGATGGACTGTTTATGCTTCTTGTTACTAAAGCTACAACGGTTGCTGTTAAACAGAATGAAGATTTCCGTGTGAAACATCTCTGAATATTTGGAAGCATTCAAACTACTTTATTTCCATAAAATTCCAAATGGGGGTTTTCGAACCATTTTTGGTTCCTTGAAGAACCTTTCAGTGAAAAGTTCTTAAAAGAACCATTTTTCCTTGTGTGAAGAACATTTTAAAAATCTCAATAACATTTCCACTATAAAGGTTCTACATGGAACTGCCAATGCCAATAAAGAATCTTTATTTTTAAGAGAATATTTGGCTTTTCCCAACTTTTGTCCTAAAGAAGCACCGTGTTTGCCATGAGGTCCATGTGAGTGCCCACAAATTACTCATCTCCATATTCATATTCCCAAGAGAATGGTGGATACATTGATATTCCAATATCATAGCCTACTTTATAGGAGACATTGAAAATACATTGCCATAAACACGTAGAACCAATCTTGGGGAAAAAAGTGCTCTAAAATACATCGCTGATGAATAAAAATAATATAATATAGGCGATAGGCCTATTTGAATATACCAGTAGCTCTAATTAGGATTCCAGTCATGAAAATTCAACTTATTTTCATATTGGATCACGTTTTAGTCACAGTCCGCGTAATAAGGGGGTTGAATGATGAACCGCATTAGCGGTTAGTCGTATGATTTCTGCATGAAACCAGATTATGTATGGTTTCTGTGGATCAAATTATGGTTTTGCGCCCATTCCACGTAAAACCAAAGGGCATGTTGCACGATCTACAAACTTGAATGAAGCCTGTTTTCCGTTTTTCACAGTCATGATACAAGAAGCCGAGATTTTTAATGTCTTTCATCATACCGTCCCTTTTTTTATGAAGTGGCAGATTGGTTAATTAAACTACATAAAGCACAAGGTGTTCAGACTACACCTAACAATTAAAATTTTCTGAAGGTCTGATATGTGTACCGTCTGTTTTTTTTTTTTGTTTTTTTTTTGTATTATTATTATTATTATATTTAATTGACAGTTGTAGCCTAATTAAAAACACAAAAAAAGCCGAAGGTAAATAAGCTGACTGAGACATTAAAGCACAACACAAGATGAATGAATGATGTTTACGGAACACTACGTGCTATCGGCCTACGTACGTTTAATTATACAGGTATGACGCTTAAGTAGGCCTAATGCATGACATCTTTATCATTTCGATTTTAGTCAGGGTAACACTTTGCACAATAATATCATTTAAACATTAACCAATTTTCCATTATACGATTATTAACAGATCATTACCTACACTAAAAGTCACAGAAAAGTCATAAAACCAATTTCCAGTTTCATAAATGAATGTAGGCTAACGTTTGTATGGTGCAGTCTTTAAATTAGTCTACTAGGCTATAAATTGTTACCCAAAACTTTAATGGTCAGCTATGAGTAAATCAAGAGCACATAAAACGACCATTGTCTATTTTCACTTTTTCATTATATTTATTCCATCTGATTTTTGGCACCTAAAAAGCCTTTGTATTAAACTTTTTTTTTTTTTTTCACGCCTAATTTCTGCGTGATGCTTTGGCATCGGCTGGACGATTTCTAGCCAACTTCCTTGAATAAACATCAACAACACATGTTTTCAGTAGGACTTACAGGAAATAAATTCTTCCAGAAAACATCTGATGCTGGTAAACTCCAGACCACCAGTAACACACACCAACCCAGCAGACATACCTGAGACCGCGCAAACCTTTTCACATTCTAATTGAATTTCTTGTCGCGCAAAATAAACAAAACGTAACAATATGGACGCATTATACTGATTCGTTTGCCACGTGAAAGTCGAGTTAAAAATACTCTAAATTCGAATGGACAGGAACTTTAAATGTGTTGGCCTATAGGCAATTTATGTGGATATTCTAGGTGCATTATTACATAAAGTCATTACACGGTCTTAAAGACCAATAATATGTAGGCCTATTGGTATGAAAAAGAAACCAAAACCGCGGGAAGGTGGAATCTGGGAGGGAACATGTTAAATGCTGCTTTGAAATACCGTCGCTCTGTAATTTGCATATACCTGTAGGAACCTCTTGGGGTTTTTCTTGGCCTACGTCTGATGCCTTTGTTTGCCCTGTCGATTCTTGTTGTGACCGACTATCTTTAAAGCTCAAGGCTTTATTTCAGTAGTCACCCCCTCCTTCTCTGTAGTCTATCTTGTTATCTGCCAACAGAATACTAATAAAATCCAGTGACTCCAACATGTCTGCTCGCCTGTCGCCTCCTACAGCCTCTTTGCACGCAGCCCTACCAGGCTTATGCATGCAAACACATCACAAAATAACATCTGTCTGACTTAACCCTTTCCTAAGAGTCTAAACAGTGCGATATCACTGCAAACCTTAGATTTGTAAATAATTTCAAACGGAATTTTGCAACTTATAAAGATAGGCTGTGACAGAAAGCAAACAGAGCAAACGAGGAAATATTTTCAATTCGCATTTATTCAGTTTGACAGAATAACAATAAAACTACTTACAGGAATATAAAATGGTTCGCGCACCAGCGTGCAGTCTCTGTCTTTCGAAGTAGCACGAATTTAGTGGTTCTGCTTTATTTAAACACATTATGTACAGCTTTCAACATTTTGTACAAGTCTATATAACTTATGTCCTGAGTCTCTGACGCGCGCAACGCCAGCCCACATTGTGGGTGGTGAGGCTGATAACGACACAAATTGGGGTTCAATCGTTCTTTAAAACATTTTTAATATTCACCTGTCAATGAACAAACCATGAAAATAAAGGAAGTCATAAAACATAATAATTTAAAACCACTCTAAACTTCCTTTACATTGTTTAACCTACACCTTTGTGCATATCAAATAGGTCTGAGTAGCCGGGACACATTGAAACATTGTTATTATTAATATTACACTACTATTATTTCAACACAAAGCTTTAATCTCAACATATATGCGTTTAAACAGTCCACAAAATGCCAACACAGGTGTGCTGTTCCACTCCAGATACTCGCGGAGCATCTCTCAGCTTATTTAAATTGAGTTTTTCAAAAGTCCTTTCCCTCTTATATTAAGCTCTTCAATCAGTGTCTATTAATACACGGCCCCCACGCTCTGTGGTGGTCCTGGGTGGTGCACTGGATGCTGTAAATGTGATCCCTGCTGGTACCAGTGATTGCTGTAATCTTCCATGTAGGGGGGTGTGGAACTGAGGGGTGGCTGGGGAATCTGCCCCCGGTTGAGCTGGCTAGAGTGCGCGTTACTGTCCCAAACAGCCGGGGATGGAGGCGAGTTGCAGGCCATGGAGTCGCTGGCGTTCGGGCTGTGCTCCAGCGGAACCTCGCCGTTCTTGTAAAGTTTCTTGAACTTGGATCTCCGGTTCTGGAACCAGATTTTGACCTGTTCAAAAAAATTACGATTCACGTCAGGTTTCTTTTGGATACTGAAAACAATATTAACTCAAATGAATCGCTTAAATTTAATTGTTGCCTTACATTTTTACAAGAAAACTAAAATGGTGCAAAAATATTTCACTTTGAACTGGTTACGAAAGGTTTGGGGGGTCAGGGGCTTAAACCCCCCGCAAAGAAACAAAACGATGGGAGATCTTGGTACATGTAGACCTATGTATTATTATTTATTTGTACATATATCTATACAAAACAACATGGTTTGATCATTTTAGTAGTATTTGGAAAATATAGATTATAAATTAGCCTACATGTCAAAGCACGTATTTTCACCTTTCGATAAATAGGGTAGACAATAATGAAAAGACGTTCAAGGAGGTAACCATTTAACAACAGCTAACTTCTGAAAGTTGTTGACCATTTAGTATGTATGTAACATAATTATACTTGCATCACTAATATATAACAAACATTTTCGTGTTTAAAAGTCTTTTAGATATGTGACGTTTGCCTCGACAGACTGCGTCACGAAAATACCTTTAAGCTACATTCATATAATTAATACAATTTTAAAATCCTTAACAAAGCCTAAATTACTTAAAATAGTCATTGTATAATGTATACACCCTGAAATTTTGAATTAAATCATTTATGTAGAAAACTGATATGAAAATATTCTTAAATGTACAGAAACAAAGATGTTATTAGAACTATAATGATTACTTTTTTACAGTACGCACAGGCCTATTGCCCATATGTTCAGACAAAAATAAGATGTCGATTTGTCATATCCTGGCTACAACACTTTAATGGCGATATCTTTTGAAAACAACGAAAAAAAAGTGATTTCCACGTATTTTTGTTGCAAATGCTGCAAATAAATAACAATTATTAATTTATTAATTACGATGGTAAAAATATGAGCAATAACATTTCAACACATCTGACATGAGCAATGTTTTATGAGCTGATAAGCTTGCTACTTATCCTTATCTCAGTGTGCTTAACAGATAGAAGCTGTTAACGCAATGTCAAGTGGCAGCCCAGTAATTAATTATGTTAGCAGAACTGTAGATGAGTTTGAGCTCCAGTGTTACCTGTGTCTGCGTGAGCCCCAGCTGTGCGGCGAGCTCGGCTCTCTCTGGAAGCGCCAGATACTGCGCCTTCTGGAAGCGGCGCTGCAGTGCGGCGAGCTGGTAACTCGAGTAAATGGTGCGCGGCTTGCGGATTTTCTTGGGTTTTCCGTTTACCATCCGAACTTCAGTCTCTGGTTCCTCTTTGACTGGAAAGAATAAAATTATAGACCACGTTAAGGCAAAGTAAGCTTGTTACAGGACCTTAAAAAAAACGAAAGCCGATTGGTTTCATTTTGGGACTGTGACGCAAATTAAAAAAGTCCCTGAAATTCATACATTAAACAAATCTGCTTCTTAAAAATTATACAAGCGATATTATATGAGTACAATAAAATGTATGTCAGCTGTGGTAAGCAGTATCAGATAAAGAAATGTCAATTTGAGAAATAAATACGCTATAGTTAAATCATCTTTAAGTTTGTAGGAATGGCTGTATCTTGAAATTTGTAGGCCTGCTTCAACAATAAAATATACCGTGACATCTAGCCTAGACTCAGCACCGAGTAATAATGATTAATCGCGTTATATAAAAATGTCATAATTGTTTTACAGCGACCGCAAGTCTCTTGTGATAGAGGCAACTTTCTACCCTGCTTAATATATTTTATGTATAACAATCTTTTAAATAAATGTCTTTATGGGATAATACAGAGTAAAATGCTGAAAACAATTAAAGAACTCTAAATAGCCTAATTTATAGTTGTTGTTGTTTTTTCGCAAGAGAAACGCGAACTTAGGTTTCTCAGGAATCGAGCCGCTCAAAACAATTTTATCATCTTTAGAAGATGCCTATTTTGTACCGATATTAAAAAGAAAAATGCTGCCGATTTGAAAATAAATATAGCCCACCTCTGGCATATTTAAAAAAATAATAATAAATAAATATTTCAAACTCTCACCTGCGCTTTGTGGTGGCGTCTGCAGGTCTCTGTTGTAATGTCCGTACTGTCTGTAAGTATTGTAAGGGTACTCTGTCTTGGTGGGGTAAAGTCCGGCTGATGCCCCCATCCCAGACAGATTAAACTGATGATATGAATTCATCTGTTGAGGGTATGGAGGACTTTGGTAGTATTCGTGATGGCTGCTGTAATAACCCATGTCTGTAGCCGATGACTCTGGAAGAGTCGGAGAGTCCTTAGAAGTCGGATGGCAACTCATAGAGCCTGAAAGATCGGTTGAAATACCGGGTATCTTCCTGTCATATGTCGGTCCACTCATCCTTTAGAGGGGAAAACAAAACAACAACGATCGTCCACTTTATTTCCAGGGCAGACTTGAACAAAACATGCAGACGTTTAGTTCAGGACGCTGCCTGTAACACAAAATCCTCGATGAGCTGCTTTCTCTAACTCCCTCGGTTGAAGCACTGAAGGTAATGGCAGGGATCTAGTGTGAGAACCTCTGAATTATAGGGCACATGGGTGGACGCTCGGCTCCCATTGGCTCCTCGCTTCTCTGTTTTTTTCTCTCCAGCCCTGAGGGCGAAGCAAAAACTGTTCTCCGCCTCGCGCCTTAACGTCTCCAAACTTCAGCATTTGGGGATTTTGGCTGTTATAGTGATAATGAAGATGCGAAATGTTGCAGACAGAGTTGCAGCGAAGTAGGTTGAGCGTCTGTGCAAGTTAGTAGGCTAAAACAGAATTATGTTTTCTCGTTGCATTAAAAAAAAAAAAAAAAAAATACATTAAAATAGCGTAAACACGGAACTATAACGTAAATGCATTTTAAATAGCCTTCATCGTTAAATTCTAATAAATGTCAGTTTCAAGTGCATTATATTATTTAATATGACTGAATCAACATTATGTTACATCCCATTTTTTTTTTTTTTTTTGTGAGAGTCATAGGCTAAAATTTAAAATGTTTAAGGTGGCCAACTACATGTTTTTTTTTGTTTGTTTTTTTTTTAAGTCAAATTAGAACCAAAAAAAAGAACTGTTTTAAGTTTCACAACAAGTAGCTATATGAATCAAACTAGTGTACCAGTGCTTTAAAATATACTTAGGCTGTCTGAAGAAGCTGTAATGTAATGTAAGGTTTGAACCATCTAGCTAACTTGAGAAGCTTAAACTAGTTCTTGATAAGAAAATGGTTCTTTTCTGAACCAAAGCTGCTGCAAAGAACCATTCAATAATATTTTAATATATAATCGCGTATATGTGTGGAAGGCCAGACGTGGCTGTTTTAAAATCTTAAATACAAACAATAATTGATTTGTAAATGTAACGAATGTTTGACCATGGATGAAAATCACTGTACTGCTGGAGACATTCTGATCTCATCAGTTCGCTCTTTTCTGCTTCAGAATGGCTTTGGTGAAAGAGGCTGGAGGAGTTTATCTGCCCCACTGATCACCCCTGCGGCTCTCACTTGTGTGCCCTCTTTATTAGGGCAAGGCGTGGTACCAGAAGTAACATCTACAACCCAAATAACCTTTATCAGCCACTAGCCTATAAATGTAAACGAGGAATAGAGGATGAGCCGACCTGTTTACTGCTGCTCGTTATTTTCTTGTCAGTATATGCAAATGCTGTGCACCTGAACGCACTGTTTGACGGTAAACGTGCTCCTCCTTGTGTGAACTTCAGCCGCAAGACATCGGTTTGTCACATACCTGATGTGCACAGTCGTGGCTTGTAGTCAAATTCCATAAAGTCTTTTGAGAGACATGCAAACCATTCTTGAGATCTGAGACATTCTGTCCGATGTCAGTGTCTGGTCTGGTAGTTTTATTGAAATAAAATAAAAATAAATAAATTAAATTAGGCCTAAATTAAATTAAATTAAATTATAAATGAATTAAATTATAGATAGACTATATAAATAAATAAATAAATAAATGCTTTTTTAGTTAGTCAGTCAAGCATGTAATCGGCTTTGCGGAGCTAATGCATCAAAAGACATTCAAATCACCATCATTAGCCTTCTGTTTTTATTTGAAATTGGTAGCCTTTGCATACATTCTCGTTTAACAGTAAAACCTAAATTTATTGGATACATAATGTGACATTAATATTGCTTTGTGGCAGCTGTGTTTTCGATGTTTTCCAGGCATGTTACAGGATTGTGGTAGTTTTTGGTGTGATACTGTCTCCTTGTGGCTATAGTGCAATAATTCATTACTGTTCCAGATGGTAATTACAACTATATTCCTCCTTAAGTAAAGGAGACTGAATTATTGTATGATGTATTGTAAGATCCCATTTCTGCTAAAGGCCTTTATTTGCAGGAGAGACCTGATTTTAACATCAATAGGCATAGTCTTTTAACTGCCGTCATATTTTAATTTATTATATTTAATGGTTATTTTAATATTATAGCCTATTTATTATTCTTTATTAATAGTGAATGATGTCCTAAGCATTCACTTATTAGTTTAAAATGTATTATTATTATTATTATTATTATTATTATTATTATTATTATTATTATTATTATTACTACTCCTACGTCATATTTTTTACTACGTCAATCATAATTTATTACCTTTAATTATTATTTTAATATTATAGCCTATTTATTATTGTTCATTAAGAATTATCTTTATTAATAGTTATTGATGTCCTAAGCTTTCACTGATTGGTTTAAAATGTATTATTATTGTTATTATTATTATTATTATTATTATTATTATTATTATTATTATTATTATTATTATTATTGCACTCTAAAAAATGCTGGGTTGTTTTAACCCAACTTTGGGTCAAATATGGACTGACCCAGCTGTTGGGTTACATTTTTACATTAAATGTTTAACCCAAAAGTTGGGTTAGTCCATATTTGACCCAAAATTGGGTTAAAACAACCCAGCATTTTTTAGAGTGTATTATTATTATTATTATTATTATTATTATTATTATTATTATTATTATTATTATTATTATCATTATTTTGTTAGACTGAATCTACCTTACTACACAGTGAAAACCAGGGTTATCATAGTAAAACTAACACTAAAAATATAAAAATATATATTTTTGTTACTTGAAATACGATAAATGTTAAGTAAATTATAATAAAAACGCATTTTATTTAACATTTTTCATTTTCCTTTAGTTTAACTTGTATGTAAAATAAGTAAAAATTAATTTAAATTTTAAAAATGAAAATTATATACACGTTATAAACTAACAATAACTAATAAAACTGACAAAAATGCACAACAAAATTACTAAAGCTAACGGAAATGAAAATGGATAATACAAAAATAAAAACTAATTCAAAATCTTAACAAAAACTGTAATATTTATCAATACAAAAATAACACTGGCAGAAATAGATTTTTTTGAAACAGTTAAAAAAAAACATTATTGGAGTTCATTATTGGTGAATACTATTTATTTCTTTGTACGTCAAAGTGTAATGTGTAATGTAATGTAGGCTGTCATTTCTTCGTAATTATTTGTGAAATTTACTAACAATTGTTGAGTTACAAATGTTTAAATTAAATCCTACACCAAATTGTTTTCAGTGTACATTCTTACACCAAGAAAGAAAAGAAATAATTTAATTAATGCAAGGTTAGATCAAATAGAATTTATTTATTTATTTATTTAATTTATTATGATTTTTAATTAGCTATTTATTTAAGCTTGGTCTCAAAAGGGTTTTTGCTAGTGTTTCTATATGTAGAGTGTAAAAAAAAAAAAAATGTGATGTAATACTCTAATCAGCAGGTGGCGCCAGTAGCACAGTTTCTCTGTAATCTCACTTGTTTCATTGTAAGCGTTTTTCAGTTTTAATTCAGGAACTATAAATTATGCTTTAGTTAATAAATAGTGATTAATGACCATTATAATAATAAAAAAAAAATTTCTTTGCTCTTAAAAGAGTGCATGCTCTTTTTTTGTACTATAAGGACATTTATGCTATTAATACATAATGATTGTTTCTGTTGTTGACTTATTTGTTCAATTATATGTAAGAACATGAGTAAAAAAAGTTTCCTTCCCTTCTTCACATCGGTTCATTGTGGCTGTTATCTGAGTATAGTGAATAACACACACACACACATACACACACACGCGCGCGCGCGCGCCTGGAATGAGACTGGCAGAGGATTAAAGATGCATTGTCCACACTTTCTCTTTCTCAGGAAATCAGCGCTGGGCATTTCTCTGCTAGATCATGAGCTATGACAGTCAGAGGCTTCAGCATGTTAAAAATAACACAGACTCCTTTGAAAGTCCTGGGGCTCTTGTAGACTTTCTTTGTTTGATGTTGGAAGTGTTTAAACCTCTCATTTGTGGCCTGGTCAAAGTATTGAAGTTCTTCGGGGAAGCCTGCTATTACAGGATGAGTGTACAGTTCCACTGGTCAGCCAGGTTGAGCGCAGTCTTTTGTTGTGACGATTACAAATGGTTCCGTCTTTCCTCAACGTGCGTAATTTCCATTAAGCGCTCGCAAATCCGCCGGAAAATGCGCGCAGCTGCGGCTTAACACGCTGCCTTTGGCGGGTAATGGGTGTTAAATTGTTGATGAATTAAGCAGTGATGTTCAGATGTGTTTTAGAAATATAAAACTTCCTCCAAAGTGCATAATACATGCATGAAATATATTAGATTGCAATGGCAATACGTTTTAGTTAGGCTAATGTAAATGTTTTCTACATACGTCTGTATTTAGCCTATATATGTTTCATGTATGGTTTTTCGAAATTTCCCTATATGGTGCGTTAAAAAAGTGTGTAAAAAGTATGCGTAGCCTGCTTGTTCTTCCTTACATCGCTCACACACACTAACTATTGAAGGGAGAATGAGAGGAAGTTTGGAATTTCATTAAGGTTGGAGAGATGGTCAACAATAGCCGTCCCACTTGTGTTTCTCTCTCTCTCTCTCTTTGTGCGCTGCAAAACTAACTCAGTTTCTTTGAGAAAACATCAGAGAGGACTCTGGGATAATGAAGTTCAAGGTTCTCTACACAGACTGAACATCAGGAGCTCTGCATGTCTTTCAGAGCGCTCTCATGAGGGAGGCATCTTTCAGTCTCTGAGCTAGCATTAATGAATTCAGCTATGAAAAAAATTTGAGAAATGTGTACAACATAAAATATGTTATGTCTTTTAAATGAATTAACCCAATTAGAAAACAACATTCAAAAATTGAATGTTTAAATTTTTGTCTAATGTTTAATAGACATTGAATTAATTATTCAGTCTCTCATTATATATATATATATATATATATATATATATATATATATATATACACACACACACACACACACACACACATATATATATATATATATATATATATATATATATATATATATATATATTCAGTATATTTGAGTTCATTTGCAAAAAACAGATAACTCCATTTTTAAAAATGCTCAAAAATCATGTTTTTTTTAATCCTGCATTCCAATTAATATCAGTCAAACTGCAGTCGGTTGTTTTGATTAAATAATAATAACAAAAAAATAAATAAATAAATAAAAAATACAGCTAACTAACACAATATAACACACTAAAAACATGATAACACAATAAAAAACAGGATTTATGAAAATTAATAAAAACGAGTTATCTGTTTTTGCAAATAAACTCGTGTAATATGCGTGTGTGTGTGTGTACTGGTATATGTGACCCTGCACCACAAAACCAGTCTTAAGTGTCAATTTTTCGAAATTGAGATTTATACATCATCTGAAAGCTGAATAAAGCTTAATTAAGCTTTCCATTGATGTATGGTTGTTAGGATTGGACAATATTTGGCCAAGATACAACTATGTGAAAATCTGGAATCTGAGGGTGCAAAAAAAAAAATCAAAATATTGAGAAAATCGCCTTTAAAATTGTCCAAATGAAGTTCTTAGCAATGCATATTACTAATCAAAAATGAAGTTTTTATACATTTACGATAAGAAATTTACAAGATATCTTCATGGAACATGATCTTTACTTAATATCCTAATGATTTTTGGCATAAAAGAAAAATTGATAATTTTGACCCATACAGTGTATTTTTGGCTATTGCTACAAATATTCCCCAGCGACTTAAGACTGGTTTTGTGGTCCAGGGTCACATATATGGTTTACAAGGACACAAATGTGTATAATGACATGGGTAATGTAAACATGGTTTATGAGGACACTTCCTGTGTCCCCATATAACAAAAGGCTTAAAAAACATACACAACAGTGTTTTATGAAATTCAAAAATTGCCAGTAGTTTCCTGTAAGGGGTAGGTTTAGGTATAGGATTGGTGAAGGGCGATAGAAAATACAGTTTGTACAGTATAAAAACCATTACACCTATGGAGAGTCCCCGTAAACCACAAATTCAAGTGTGTGTGTGTGTGTGTGTGTGTGTGTAGAACATAAAATGGTGAAACTGTGGACCATTGGTCAGTTAAAAGAGATTGGATGGCAAATACAATATTTCATATAATATTTGCCATTAAACAACAATAAAATAATTACATGTTCCAATTTTTTAAACTTGTTGAATTATTGTCAGTAGATATTTAATCACTCAAAATTTACATTTACATTTACATTTAGTTATTTAGCAGATGCTTTTATCCGAAGCAACTTACAAATGAGGACAATAGAAGCAATCAAAATCAACAAAACAGCAACAACATGCAAGTCTCGGTTAGCCTAACGCAATACACGTAGCAAGGTTGTTGTTGTTTTTTTTAAGAAAACGAGTAGATAGAATATAGAAAAAAGAAACCTATTTTTTATTATTATTATGTTTTTAAAGAAACAAGTAGATAGAATAGAAAAAAGAAAGCTATTGTTAGTTTTTCAAGAAAAGCTAGCAGTTAGAGAATAAATATGCAATTGATAGAGGGTCAAGTGTGTGTGTGTGTGTGTGTGTGTGTGTTTAAAATAGAATTAGAATAGAGAGTGATAGAGTTAGAGGGTCAAATAAAGATAGAAGAGATGTGTTTGTAGCCGTTTCTTGAAGATGGCTAAGGATTCAGCTGCTCGGATTGAGTTGGCCAGGTCATTCCACCAGATGGGAACAGTGAATGAAAAAATCTGTGAAAATGATTTTGTGCCTTTTTGAGATGGCACAATAATGCGTTGTTCACTTGCAGAATGCAAGCTTCTAGAGGCACATAGGTCTGAAGTACTGAATTTAGGTAAAGGGGTGCAGAGCCAGAGGTGGATTTGTAGGCAAACATTAATGCCTTGAATTTTATTCGAGCAGCTATTGGTAGCCAGTGCAAATTGATGAACAGAGGTGTGACGTGTGTTCTTTTCAGCTCATTAAAGATTAATCTTGCAGCGGCATATATATACAAAATTTATATCAAAATATATACAGCACACACACAAATATATATTATAATATTTTATATTATATTTTTGAGTTCATATTCACTCAGAAATATTTTATACATTATTATTAAATGTTCAAATATTTAACGTTTGCTTATAGCACTATGAGCATGAAAATATAAAATATAACATGCATGTATGCACATACTTCAATAGTTTATATTATATATTCATGCTATTGAACTTATTCACCCTTGCATTAGAAACATCCAAAAAAAATAAATAAATAAAATAAAAATAAAAATAAATAAAGGAAAGAAGAGAACTTTATACTTACTATATCTTTATTAAAGGGACAAAATTAATGTGGGAGCAGAATCTTTCAGTGTTTGACATGGACATCTCAGCTGTGCTTCCAAATACAAATGATATCTGTGTGTTTTCTGTTTCCTTTTACTGACATCTTTGTTTCATTCATGCTGTAAGGTAGAGTCTTCCCAGCGTGTTTTAAGGCTGCTGTGGGAGGCAGTGTTGGGATTATGAGCTCAGTGCATGGGCTGTTAAAGGAAAAGAAAGGAAAAGCCCCCAGTAATTCACTCCCAGAGGACTACAGCTGTCAAAGGAGTCAGTTAGCAAATGACTGCCAGCTGTGGCTGGACGTTGTGAACGAAGCCTTTGCTTGATGCTGCAAAAATTGATTCCAACGTTCTATCTTAACCCTCTTTTGCTTTTTTTACCCACAAGCACGTATATGAAGCAAAATGTCTAACGTTTACCATCTGTTTACAGTGAGCTAATGATTTCTGGGGATATTTCCACATTTCATGCGTTAATCTTTACCCCCTTCATAAGTACAGCTGACCTCTGACCTTTAGCCTTACATCCTCTGCACCAAAGGATCCCAGTTTACAGCAGGTGCAACTCTATTCTGCTGCATTCTGCAACAATAAATCACTCTGCTAGAGTATATATTCACTTCTTTAAGAGCATAAACAGATTTTTCTTTTTAAATTCTCATTTTTGGTGATGTAAAACATAATTTCCATTAAGCTTTAGAAACAATGTGCTTCTTTGGTTGCTCTTTCCAGAGACTGGTTTGTTTCATTTAAAGGAATAGTTCACCACCCCCCGAAAAATGAAAATTTGCTCAAAATTAACTCACACTCAAGTCATCCTAGATGTAGATGATTTTGTTTCTTCATCAGAACAGATTTGGATAAATGTTGCATTACATCACTTGGTCACCAATAGATCCTCTGCAGTGAATGGGTGCCGTCAGAATGAAAGTCCAAACAGCTGATAAAAACATCACAATAATCCACAAGTAATCCACACCACTCCAGTCCATCAATTAACATCTTGTGAAGTGAAAAACTGCTTGTTTGTAATAAACAAATCCATCATTAAGACATTTTTAACTTCAAACTGTTGCTTCCAGCTAAAATATAAGTCCTCTCTCCATAATATTGCTCCATTCTCCAAATGGTCTCATCTGAATCAGGAGAAAAATATGCACAGATCAAGCACTGTTTATAAAAAAAGTAATAAATAAATAATTGGGTGAACTATTTCTTTGAACATCAAGTTTGTCTGAGGTGTTTCTCTTAAAAATTTGTAACTGTTGACAGTGTTACAAAGCTATAAAAATGAATGTAGCTAGATATCATAGCTCAGATAATAAAACAGATAATGAATTGAGTTCATATTAAGATCTTAAGAATATTGAATATAAAAAAATCTGAGCAGAGTTTGAGAGATTGTTGTGAGATTACATGCACTATTAGCTAGAAAAATAAAATCTAAGAAACAGAAGACCTCTTCATTTGCTTCCCATTACTGTCCAGGAGAAACAAATGACATGTTAAGGAGGTCATATATGTGATATTTCTTTTCTTTAAACAAACAAACAAACAAACAAACAAACAAACAAAAAGCTGGCTTTTATAACTACAGAGCTAAAAATGCCCACTCAAGGGTGTTCCACATGCCTTCAAAATTTTATTTAAAGATATTTAATATGCATCTAATCTGAGAGTCTATTTATTAGTAAATATCACATTGCTTCTCTTCAGCAAGAATAGGATCTGTTGTGTTTTCTCTGAAGCTCTTATGTACGTCTGTTCTATTCTCTGGTTTTCCAGCTGGTCTCTAGGAATAAGAGGCACGGAGGCAGCTGGTTTCTCTGGGTGACGGGAGCAGGCTTCACAGGAATGTGTTCATTTCACAGGACAGACTTATTCTGAACTGCTGGACAGAACGGCTGTGGTGGGAGTGAAGGGGGTCCCTCTTCTCTTAATGAACTCCATCATTCCATTCAATCTCTTCTCATTCTTCAGCGCCTCTCAAGCCCTCAACAGCTACCATGGTGGCATTTTGTGCAGCAACTGCTATATTGAAGATCTAAGAGTTCAAACATTTTTTATAAATTAATTACCAAAACCAATGTGAGTGAATCAATAGCTAGTCTTTAGAATAACAATGAAATAGATATGAATGATGTGAGATATCTGTTTTGATACCTGAACAAGTTACAATGCCAATAAATAAATAAATAAATAAATAAAAACTGCCAGATAGAAAGATATGAATAATTATTTTTCTAAGGTTAATAATAATAATAATAATAATAATAATAATAATAATAATAATAAATAAATTGATTAATTAATTAATGTGTTTATTTAGTTGTTGATTTTGTTAATGGAATTATAATAAAAACAATAAATATTTTGTAATGCTTAATATTAAAGTTAATGATAATAATAATAATAATAATAATAATAACAGCCAATATGATAGTAATGTGCATGCTAGTTAATAGTGAGAATATGTCCCTAAACTGAAGTGCTACCAATTTTTTCTTACTTTCTTTTTTTTTTTTTTTTTTTTTGAGCAGATTTAGATATTTATGGACATATAATTTGCCCTGTAATAGAATCAGCTGTAGATGGGGAAGTATTGCATACAGTCTAAAGAATTGTCCGTTTCCTGCTAAAGATAATAAAATGTGTTATTTGTAGAGTGTAACGTCTGGCCTCCCAGACTGCTCTGTTGTGTTTGCTTTTGTGGCAGGTTTTGGCCTGTTCTCCTGTGCTAATGAATGGACATAATGATCTGAATGAGAGATTCAATTGAGTGTGAAACATGCAGGTTTGTGGAGCGCTGTTCTTTCTGTTCAAAGAGAACAAAGACCCGTTCTAATATATTTCCTTCTTTCTTTTTTAAAAGCACTTCAAAATCCTTGGGATTCCTCAGACCTTTAATCAATCTTTTGCTGAAATTCTACCTCAAGCATTACATCAATGAATATGGAATTGTCCCACTTCAAAACAAAGTCAAATACCTGCTTTTACATCCCACATGCATTCTTTAAACTCCCACCTATGACACTTTCTATTCAGCACAAACAAGCAGAAGTATAAAGATGAGTTGAGATCTACAATAGCTTTCCCATGTAAATGTAAAAGAAGCAAGCAGTTTTGAACTGTTTTCAGGGAATTGGGCTTAATGTTGAAAACATGTTTCTGCTTTTATTCCACCAGTACTATCATTGGAGTTGTTCCTAAATCACTTTTGCCATTATACAGTAACAAGCATATCATCCTTTACTGTCCCAGCAGTCAAAGAGCCTGTTTTCAGCTCTTCTATGAAGTGAAGCATGCAGTGATGTCTAGCTGTGGTGGGACTTGATCACTCCATTGAGAAACTACAGTTTGATTTATTACAGGACAAGCACATGGATTGGAAAGACATACTATTAAAGATCAGTGCTCTACATCAGTGATTCTTAACTCATTTTCCTTTAGGACACAGCTTTCACATTATACTAAAAGTCCATATGATGGAATTTTCAGTATTGATTTTAACAGGTGTTTTACTCATATTTTGAATTATGCATTGCATATTTTGTAGTTAAAGTAAATATCTTTTAACTTAATGGATAATGTCCTGGCAGAAAATTACCAGTACCTTTTACTATTTTTTTCTTTTT
This sequence comes from Spinibarbus caldwelli, assembly GCA_039654775.1. Taxonomy (NCBI): domain Eukaryota; kingdom Metazoa; phylum Chordata; class Actinopteri; order Cypriniformes; family Cyprinidae; genus Spinibarbus; species Spinibarbus caldwelli. The sequence continues at coordinate 25,671,400 of CM077257.1, forward strand.
TCTTTTAAAATGTAAACCTACATTTAACAAAAACATAAGTCAAATGAATTTAAAGCAAAACATATAAAGTCAAAACAAACTGTGCTAGTAGCTAGAGTCTCAAAAAAGTGTTTTTATAAGTCTGAGACTGCAAAGACACCTACGCTTCAGTTTTGCACTTAATCTTTGCTTTTTGTATATGAAGGTCAGACAAAGTCGCCTTTGTTATCAACACAACAGAATGTGCACAACATGAGATAACCTAGCTCAAGATTAATATTATTTTGCCCCAGTACTGACACTGCAAAATGTGCTAACATTCAATTGTTATTATAAAGCACTGTTTCTACCTGATTAGACCCATAAAAATTAGTTTTTTTTTTTTTTGGTATAAAAGAATATGTTTACGTTGATTCAGTGCTGTTAAACAATATAGTAAACTTGAATATAACCAGTTAATTTAGATGTGAATTTAGATTTAATCATATTTAATAAATAAAGATGGGTAATTTGAAATGCAATTAAAATCTCTTGTACATGACTAAAATAAAGAGAATGAGTCAATCCTCCCACTCATTCAATCCATACTAAATGATAATGACTATAATTCATTGTTAATGTACAAAAAAATAATTCTGAAAAAAACTCGGGTCTTTGAGGCTTTAGCAGATTACATCAAATTATGTATGAGATCATATCTTTCATAGTGCCTCCATTCCTCTCTAAGTGAAGACCCATGCACTGATTACACAGAGAGGGGGGTTGAGTCGTAAATGTACAGAAAGTGGGCTGAAACAGTGTGATGTGATTTTCTCACACAGTTCTTACAACATGTATCACATAACAAGCCCCTATTGTCCAATATCTGATATGATAAACACATGTAGCACACGCCCAGAGCTGAGAGCTGGTGGGAAACAGCTATACAGCCTCGGCTGCTAGCCCAAGTTACCACCAAAAACATCAATACGTACATGTGACTGTATGATTAACTTGATTTATGATTTTTATGATTTTATATATGTGTATATATTTATACTATGGGGCTGTTAAATGCTTGATTCTGATTGGTTGACAAACGTTTTAGGGTGTGCAATTTATTTTTAATTACAGCTTTGAAGTAGTTCCACATTACAGTTACAGATAAAATTATTTCAGTTATTTCAAAGGTTTATTTCAAGCAAACATATATGACCAACAATAGGATAAAAATGTTTTCCTAACTAAATTATCATTTCTATGCAAAGCGCATTTTCTTTCTCCTGCTCTCTCTGCGCACACACATACAGTGCAGACACACACAAGCACAGAAACCTCTTGTCAGTGCTGCCCTGTGATTGACTTTTTTGGTTATATAGTTCACAACTGTAAAGCTAAATGTTTTATCTCAGTATGAATATGGCAATGTTGCTGTTCTTGAAGCAGTTAAACTTACAGTTTCACTATTAATAGAGATGCACAGACTCAGGCAATTCATAACTGCATATCAATGGCTCAAGCCTCCATTACACACTAAAATCACATTTTAGAATGATCAGTGAAGGCTTGGGATAAGATGCGTAAGAAAGTATTTCTACAGAAAAGAGAGTTTTAAGTGGCCCTTTGAATTAATAAAAGATAACATATATATATATATATATATATATATATATATATATATATATATATATATATATATATATTGGGGTGGAACAGTTCAACTTACGGTTCAGTTTGTATCACGGTTTTAGAGTCACGGTTTTGGTACAGTCCGCTATGTGCTATGTTTAGGGAAAAACTTTACTGTCAAATAAAAATAAAGAAAATAAGAATAATCTATCTAACTACAAGCAACAGCACAAATAAATACAATAGAGTAAAGATACAAATAAAATAAACAGTGATTTTCATTTTTAGGTAGGTCTAACATTAGTTTTTAGGTACAGAAATTGAATAGCATTACATGTTTTACTGTATAAATGAAAGATTAATCTTTATTAAAGTTACAAAAGCTATTCAATCAAGAGCAGTGAGTGATTTCCTTGTTTTGGCTGTATGATTAATATTAAGAAAGTGCTGTCACTTTAAGAGAATGCACTGATCCAGTGCACTGATACAGTATGTTCAGCCGGCTATGTCTGCTATAGGATACTTACCAAGATGGGCATTTTGACATTATTTTTGTGTGAATTTGTCCATTCAAACACAATACTTAAGAGAGAGAGAGTTTAATATTTGCGCACATTCTGAGGCGCGGATTTGCTTCGGATGAGCGCACGCACAAATCTTCTCACTAAATTCAGTAAGAAATTAGCAAAGTTGTATTAAAATTATAAAAAAGTTATAGTAAAGACTTATATTGTTAGAAAAGATTTCTATTCTGAATAAATATCAGTCAAAATCAGCATATTGTTATATATATTAAAACATTCGTTTGTGTATTTAGATCTTTTCCTTTTGTAGGAAACACAGCTGGTCAGAGAGGAACACGGGAGCATTTCTCTTTGATTGTCTTAAAAGCTGTCTGATAAAGACAGTTTGAACCAAAACACAAACTATTTTCCAAATAGAGTATTATCTTCCCCATGCAGAACCTTGAAAGCCTCTAAGCTCTGAAAACACTGCTGACATTTTTGTGGTCTGTATTTTGCCATTGCTTCACTGCCTTTTTTGTTCACAAATAAATGCATGAATTAAACCGGAAGACATGGATTAGACATGTCAGAACAAGAGCTGTACCATCAACAAAACCTTGTGTGCTCATAATAAATGATGGTTGTGCACTTGGATTAATTGTGAGGTATCAAATTCTCAGTTCCTGTAAAGTTGCTCAAACAGTCAAGCATGGCACTAACAACTGCACAATCAATGACAATCAATGACTCAATCAATGACATACGTTTGGGAAAGGTCTGTCTGACTGGCCAACCCATTAGCAGACCGAGTGAATGTTCAGGAAACAAATAATAATAAGAATAATAATCAAGGAGCAAGCTTATTTGAGAGCTATTTAACTTATTAATTACTTATTTAGATTTTAAAAATAAATAAAAACTTTTCTCTCCCCGTATGCTTCATTTAAATGTGTAATTGGTCCTTCATTTCATTAATGTTTGTTTAAACTAATTTGCATTGAAAAAATGATTTGATGTTATAGTTTACTGAGGTAATGCTTTTGAAATTAAATTGACACTATCAAAAGTGAGAATTCATCTCTTAATTCAGAATAAAATGCAGCTGTTTGGTTTTCTTTTAACGCAATGCAGAATGTGCAATGTTGTTTACACAAACACACAGAAAGGAAGCAGTGGTTTTTATAGTATTTCTACATTGTCTACATGCATATCAGTCAAAAGTCTTTGTCTTTAATTCATTTTGCTTATTAGATTTGATACCACTTTTAGACTGTAAGAGCCACCATTTCTTTGCAACAATCTTAATGTAATGAATTTAGGCCACAAAAACTATTATTAACAGATGATACTGTGTATCATATTAACAATAACATATTATATATTCTTATATATTATCCAAAAGTTGCCATACTGTTTCTGTGATACAGCAGAATGAAGCAGTAAAGGTCACACTAGAGCTTGAAAACTTGGCAGGGCTTTAAAAGAACTCAGTGTCGTCCTCCCCTGACACACATTTGGAGAGCATTGTGAACATAGCAACCAGGGTCTCCATGACAACGGCAGGCCTTGTCATCTAGGTGCGGACAGGAGTGAAGCCGCTGACCGAAATCCCGAAAGCGTTACGCACTGCAGATCTGCTCAGTGAATCTGCACAGTAATAGATTATAGTCTCTCCAGCACTTCATCACTGATTTGCCTTTGAAAGATCTGCACTAAAGTCAAGCAGATTCAGAGCAGGTTATTTGCTCTTCAGCCGATACAGACTATGTTTGCTTTATTATTGTTTGAGGAAGCTGCAATCTGTCCTTCTTTTACTAGACATTATATATTGCTCTCTCAAATATTTACTGTGGCAATGAATAATTGCTCAGTCTCGAGTGCTTTTGTCAGTATTCATACTCTTTTGTTTGGGCAATGTTTGCCCAGCCTGTTTACGCCAACTGACAAAGTTTGAAATGGATTTACAACTGATAACCCTTAAAGACCTGAAAGAAATAGTCAGAGGCCGTGGGGTTCAAGAGTAAACAGGTCTGTGCCGTTTAAGAACAACACAACAAGCCTTGAAGTGATCCGAGATCAGATTTCTCCCTCTCACGTTCATTTATCTTAAGTGCCTGAGCTGATCTGATTGAGAAAAGCCCTGAGCATTGCAAATGAATCTTTATTTTGGGTGGACTATCCCTTAAACCCAAAGTATGCTTTGGTTTTTATGCATACATAAGCATCATCGTATAGTGCACATTACGTAAATTTTGTCACCAGAATAGTACACCCATTCTGTACGCGCACCATCTGATTTTGCTGGAAGTACTGGATGGCACTTCACACTCCAGTCCAGTAGGTGGCGAGAGTGTCTTCCTCAAACACAGCAATCATATAATCTCAGAAGTCTCAGGTCTGTACACACAAACATGAGTGTTCGGAAAATTCGGTCTCATTTTTTTTTAACGCAATTTGTCTGTTCAGAGCAAAAAATGGCAGGTGGGCTGAATGAAAATTCAGTTTTACTCTCTAACAGTAGGTGGCGCTTATTGAAAATCAAAATATCTTGGTTACACAGTCTGTTTTTTGAGCATCAAGTTGTACTTTTATGTAACAGCAGCAGCTCTCTGGCCATGTGACTAAAAGCGCAAATCTTATTGGGTGGACAGAATTTTTTGCAGTGTAAAATAAATTCTGAATAGACGTATTAACAGAGATTCATTTATTGATTTATTGCTCTAAATTTGCAACTGAACATTCGTCTTGGAGTGAACATGCCTGTGTTGTTTTGTCACTTTTAAATTGTTGTTGTGCATGAAATTATTTCAAAATTTACTTTTGTGTTCCTTTTGCTGGTATATAATGACAACATTTTTATTTTAGGGGTAAAACTGATTTGTTAATTTGTTGGCAAATAGCACTGTTCTATTGCGTTTGCATAGTTTTTGAGTTAAAAGAGAAGTTAAACAAGGAATAAGGGCGCTTTAAGGTATACTGTATCAAACATTACATGTGAGTATGTACCATAGTTGGACTAAGGTCTTTCTGTGGTGAACCTCAGGGCACTAGGGGGCTTTGTTTTCCATGAGAAGTCAGGCTGGTGTTGGTTTACTCAGGGTCTCGGCCTGAAAAAAATACATCTGACACGTCTATTGTTACAGCACTGTTAATATACACTGAATAAAGGCAAGATACAGATCTACATAATTAATTCACGAGTCATTTGTGTCGGTAGGTCTTATTTGCTGTGTAATATTCACACTCACAGATCCAGCTCAGCGTTCCCTTCATGCATATGTAAAAATGTTCTTGTCATGTACAAGAGTAATATCTGTGTCCATAGAGAGAACAGATCCTGACTAGATTTACAGAGCTCACGGTATCATCTGTCAGGCTGAATAGACGCAGATATATATGTGTGGTTGCTTCAGGTGCGCTGAGAAGCCGGAGGGGATGTACTGAGAGCATTTTACAAGCCTGGATGCTTTACTGACAAAGACACTGGAAATGCAAAGCCAAAGGATCCAGTATGGGGGAAACCCCACCTGGAGGAAAACGGTCATTAAAACAAGATTTAAATGTGATTTCTGAGGAAAATATTAGTTACCAGCACAGTGATATGGTTGCTGCCAAGGCATTGCTTGGGTGTTCTGGGTGGTTTCTAGGGTGTTGCTAGGTGGTGCCTTCTAAGTCTCAAGGATATTCGCATCTCTAGTTATAGCTCATGTGCAGTCTACTGGATATTTACAACTCAATTTCATTACTATTTCATTACAGTTTTCATTACAATTTCAATTCATAACTATTTTATATTTTGGCAAATTGGTGGCTAAGTTTGGTGAACTATTAACTACGGCTTTTGTGTCATTAAACTCCTAATTTGATGTTTATTAATAGTTAGTAAGGTAGTTGTTAAGTTTTTAAATTTGGGTATTATTTAAGTCTGTAGAGAAAATGGGTACGCAATAATAGTGATGTTTGTCTTAACAAGCACCACTAATTTACAGACTATATTTAAATCTGGTTTTGAAAGCTGTTGGATATGGAAATCTTTACCCCAAATATATTTTCTGTAGAGTATCTCATAGTGTGATTGACTCTGCCTTTGCCATTTCTAAGGCACAGAATGTAATTTGCCATTTCCGTTTTTGCCCAAAATATTTTAGTGTTTTCATTGCATTGCCCTAAATGGATCATTCTAAAACAGTCTAATGATTTTCATGGGCATTCAGTGCAAGGCTTAAGGAAAACCCGGAAAGGTCCTAAAAGCACATCTATAGGGAATATGAATTTAATAGCAAAAAAAAAAAAAAAAAACTTTCCAACCCTTTTTTAATAGATTGAGATCTGCTTGGAGACTCATATCTGCTTCTGTGTTTTCCCATGAGTTGGAGTCTTCCTCCCTCTTACAGAAGCTGGGGCAGTCTGTCATTTTCCTGTGATCTGCTATCTACAAAGCTATTATTTTAGGTCAGTGGGTGCATAATCCAATTAGCTCATCTGAGGGAGTCAAGAGTCTTGATTCTCACGAGGAGCTGAACAAACACTTTCTCAGACTGATATTTAATGAGAATTTGCATAGAATGCTACGGTTTTCCAACACAAAGCTTTTCAGACCGTTTTAAAAAGGTGTTTCTTAGGGGGAAATGGATACATTTTTTGTTAAGTTTGTCAGTAAATGGGTAAATCACAAAAACCTGTCAAAAAACATCCATATAAAAATCTACATTTTTATTATTACCTCTCTTTCGCACCTGCAGTGATTCGTGAATCATTTGCACCAATTCTCTTTAATAATTCAGCTGATTGAGAAATGTTTGTAGCATATTTCACTTTTTTTATTTGAAAATACAGTTTTGCTTAAAAATAAAACCTATTAGGAGCATTCCATTGTGATATTTAATTGACAATTAAGCACATTTTCACCCAAATTCAGAAAAATAATTACTTCTTTATTATTGTAATGTCAAAAATAGCCTAATTACATTTCTATACATATTTAAATTCAAAAGTGTTTATGCATCATGATAGCATTTGTTGTACTGACTTTATACTGATTTTATTGTAAAAAAAAAAAAAAAAAATCTCATATTATTAATAAAGGACACTAAAAGCGTAACTTAATAATTAATGTTTGTATTCCTGTAGATTTTGTTGTGAAATGTGACCTGGACATATTTTCTCAGGATTCACCCATGCACACCATGTTAAAATTTGAATAACAAAACCTTGAAAAATGAAATCTTACGTGCAGCACAACAAGAAGTGAAGGCTTGTGTGTGTGTGTGTGTGTGTGTGTGTGAGAGAGAGAGAGAGAGAGAGAGAGAAAGAAAGATTTTTTTTTATTTCTAATAATAAACTTTATTCAATCACAATAGACATAAATATTTCAACTCCACACAAGATCAAAGATTAATTCCTCCTCCACCACCGTACAAAAAAATAGAGTTCTAACATCACTGTAGTTTAAAAGTTTCTATATCTTTCATTGCTTTATAATATTTAAATTCCACAACAATTCTTGACTTAACAAATGTCTTAAATAAAGATGTAATCTCTTGACCACACCTATTTTCCATTCTGTTTTTCCTTTTTTGTATTTGTTTGTTTTTGTAAACCATATTGTGTGTGTGTGTGTGTGTGTGTGTGTGTGAGTGAGTGAGAGAGAGCGCACTACTGCATTTAAGGGCTCTCTCTCTCTCTCTCTCTCTCTCTCTCTCTCTCTCTCTCTCTTATCAGACTTGTGGGACATATCTAGTCCTCTATTTGGGGAGCAGGGCTGAGGGCTGGTGAAGTGTGGCGGACAGAGGCGGGTGTGTGGAGGCGGGGAACCGAGAACAGTAAGAAACACCTTACAGCTCAGTGCCAGAGAGTGAGAGGAGTCGCTTTCCTATGGCGTGTGATTGATCAATTCAATCTCATTGGCTTTGGTTGTGCAAGTGGCAGAGAGAGGGAGAGAGAGAGGAATATTAAATATGGCTGGAAAGTCTCTGCACTTGTGCGTATTCGTGATTTGCGCGATTCAAAGGAACATTGGATTTAACATTGACGTGCAGTTCCCGGTCATCAAAGAAGGAAAAACCAAGGGCAGCTTATTCGGATTTTCTGTTGCATTGCACAAACAGACCGAAAAGACAAAGAAGAACTTGTAAGTACCAGAATGATATTACATATGTAGAAAGTTGCTTGTTTTTGCTTCTTTTCTTTATTTCTGCGCTAGTCTAACACAGACTAGGAATACAAATGACGATCGCATATTCAACATCACAAACCTTTAGATATTTATGCTCATTGCATGCATTCATTCACATGTATTAATATCTAGTTTTGAGCATCCAAATAAACTAAAACAACCTCTCTTTCGCACCTGCAGCGCTGTGGTGATGTCCGATTCGCGAATCATTTAGACTATTGAACCGATTCTGTTGAATGATTCAACTGATTTGAGAAGCGTTTGTAGCCTAGTCACTACATTATAAAGAATGATTCAAGAGTAAATCTAACATAACAACATTATAAAATGTCTAGAGTAGGCTACTAAATATTATCATTAATAATAGGCTGGACACATTGGTATTTGCATGATTATTAGGTTCTAATCTAGCTTGTCATTAGCTAGTGCAAGCTGGTAGACCATCTTGGACCAGCAATGAACCAACTACCCGCTGTTAATATCAGCCCTGCAGACTTTAAAAGCATCAGTGTTCAGTGTATCGATTCATTGAAATGAACCGAATGGTTAAAACGAATCTCAGCGCTACCGCCGAAGCGCAACCTGTTCATAATTTACAGGTTGCGCCATAATTTAGCTTTTCATCTGCAGTTTTTGTTTTTATTTTTATCTGAGTTGTTCTGCTTTATATTATAGCCTAACTTAAGTTCTCTTGAAGTAAATATGCTATAAATATAGGCTACCTACCACCAAGCTTGATACTGCCATAAAATCACAAATTTTGGGACACAGTGTCATGTTTTTGATAAATATAATATTCATTCAGTATTATGCTACAGTATATGTCACAATACTGACATCTGATGCCATCACCATCACAATACGTTTTTGATCTGCTATGTTTAATTTATGTAGCCTACCTATACTTTAACATGACAAAATGTTATAGTACTGTAAACGGTGTGCAAGCTGTTTTCATGGTCTATATCTGTTTACAATTTCTACAGTCTTCTAGTTACCCTCTGAGGTCATTTGAATACAAATCCGGTGAAATAGGACGGGTGTTAACACGCCAACAGATGCCAGGAACAGTCAAAACAATAGGACTGTGTTAGCCGAAGAAGACAGGACAGTAGAATACTGCAACTTTGAGATCATTGCATTATCTTTCTCCCTGTTATGAGAAATGAGACATAGGTTCAGATCAACCTGTATACTTTTGCCGCTGGCTATAGCCAAAGAAAATTACACCTCAGGACATGGATTTATAGCTGAATGCGAGCTGTGCTTTCATTTCAAAGACAGGAAACAATCGGATATAAACATAATCCTTTCTTTAGGCTTTTATATCTGTTAAAAGTCTGTTATCAGAAGTGCACAGATTTATTTTCTTGCTTTAAAGTAGATGTCTTCAAAGATATGCAGGTTTTGTACGACAGGGCTTTGTCATGCCCTCATATCCTGTGCCGGTATAACCTGTTGCCTGCAGACTGTTTATGCTCCTGATAAACTTGTTACCCTCTCGGTGGCTGCTTTCAAAAGGAAAACTCTCAGCAATGCTGCGCTGCTATATATCAAAGCATATAGCACCAGAATTAGCAGCACAAATATGGGTCAGCATAGTGCTGTATATCATTGTTGCTGATGTATTTTGTGAAGCTGTCAGCTATGCCTCTGTTGTGGGATGGTAGGAAGTTCCCCCAAATTGCTCTTTCCTTATTTGTGATTTCCTGCTAGTTAAGAGCCTATCGTCTAGTTTCATCTACAGGCCCTGAACGCACTTCAAAGAACCGAGGGATCTCCTTGGCTCATGTTTTAGTTGATGACTCTGCTTTGAAAGTAATCACCTAAATCAGTTCACTTCTCTGCTTCATCAGGCTGTTATAAATGTGGGGGGGGGGGGGGGGGGGGGTTGTCCCCCTCGGTCCGTTTGCCACGGGGCCCCCTCAAAGTTATATATATAGTCCTGTATATATGTGTGATAAAGATATATAATGATGTCTGTAATGTTATTTTGTAAAATTATCTGTGAAATTGATTTTACTTATGCTTACTTGGATTATTTGCTAAAGATTCTTTAAAATTATTGAAATGAATAAAGTTACAATTACATTTCTAAATTCTGACTTCATGTATGTCACTATATAAAATAATTATATTAAAATATTTAATTAAATAATCTAAATATTGCATATTATTATAAATAATAATGTTTAATTTAATTAAATAATTATAGATAGATTGATAGATTGCTTGTAAAATAGATTCAAATGGATTCTGATTCATTCATTATTATTTTAGTTTAGTTTTATTTAATTTAATTTAGATTTTTAGTTTTTGTATTTTAGTTTAATTTTAATTTCTTTTTTTTTTATTGTGCCCAAACAGGATGATTTTCAGTAGTGAAGAGTATCAGGTTTGTATATTAATTTATTAATGTTCTTATTTTCTGCAGTACAGTAGTTCAAATTTGGGGTAAAATGTTCTTATGGTGGAGGTTGTAATAAGAAAGACTATATAATATATCTAAATATGAGAAATATAATAAAAATAAAAATATGCATTTAAACCATTTTTGACATCAATATTTCATCTTTGGGAAGAAAAAAAATAGTTTTCTTTATGTTTGACTTTTCTCAGTTGTGTGTTACTGAGGTGCTTTAGAGCTGAATTGAAGTTGGGCTGCATGAGGGTATTTTATTGATGCATCTTATGAGAGAGATCTAATCAAATCTCTCTTTACTGTAGGCCATGTTTGTCTAAGCAGGACACTGCGCAGACCCCTCTCTTCCCTCTGCATATCCTGAGAGATGGAATGTGCTGGCTCAAACTGAAACGTTTTCAGTGAAAAGAGAGAAATAATTTTCTGCAAAAACCAAATGTCTGTATTTTCTCACCTCAGAGACAAGAATTTAGCTGACATGAGGAGTGTGAACTTTTAAATAATGCAGAAGTGCAAGCGATTGCCCATTTACAACATGCATTAACACTGCTTTAGTGCCTAAAATGAAGACGTGCAAGTTTGAAAGAGACAAGGGAGGTGAAGGATGAACCTTTATAGTTTTTTAGGGAATAACAAGCAGTTTCATTAACTAAAACTAAAACTATAAAAAAAAATGTTACTTGGAAAAAAACATTAACATTACTCATTTTTCTTTAGTTTTACTTAAAGTACTAAAATAAGTTAAAAAAATAAATAAATAAAATAAAATAAAATAAAATAACAAACTATATTGACATATTAAAAAAAAACTAAAATCGAATAAAATGACAAAAACATATCATTATTAACTTATTACTGTTAACTAAAACTAAAACATTTTTGTTACTTGCAAAAATTATTATTATTATTATTTATTTATTTATTTTTCTCATTTTTCTTAAGTCCTAAAATAATGTACTAAAACAATGGGGGAAAAAACAATATAGACATTTAAAAATACAAATCTAATAAAATGACAAAAATACAACAAAATAATTAAAACTTGAACTAAAAATAAACTGAAAATAAAAAAATATCTAATTTAAATATTGACAAAAACATATCATTATTAATTTATTATCATTAACTAAAACTAAAAAACATTACAAATAAAAAATACTAAATAAATACACTAATAATAAAAATGAAAAAAAATTGTTACTTAAAAAAGTAAAACAAATTGTAAAAAAATAAGGCATTTAAAAAAATTAAAAACTAATAAAACTAATAAAAACATATCAATGATACTAAAACAGCACTGGTCCCACTTCTCTGATTCTTTTGAGTTACGGAGAATCATCTTCATATCATAATTGTGACAAAATATAAGGAAATGGGACCAAACGAGAAAATGAAAAGGAAAAGCTGTTTGCAACTCATTTTGCTTTCATAATCTGTTGTATTGTATTCATTTAGATTGTTTGGATGATGAGAAGTCGTCTCTGACAGGTACTGGAGAAAAGAGGTTACAGAAAGTCAGAGAAATGTATTGTTCTTCAGTTAAATCACAGACAAACACTTTATCTTTGGAATAAAGTGCACCAATGAATCATGCACAATAAGACCAAGAATATGCTTTAAGGGGTAAAAGGGGTCAAATTTAATGTCAAGCCAATTTTAAGCCTCCCAGAGTGAACTCTTCATATCCCGACTTGATCCCTTTGCAGAGATGGCAGCCTTTCAGAGCAAAAAACAAATATATAGCCCCCTTACAACCTCTTTAAACAGCTCGTTCAGCATGGAGTTCCCAGTGCTGCTTTATCTTCTCTTCCTGTGCAGGAGCTAGTGGCTCTTTGATTGGTTCTTCCAGTCCTCTGACCCTGTGGAATGCTGAGCATTCCTCATCCTGCCCTGCTCAAGTGGGCCTGCCATGGTTGCAGGTTGGGACAGGACCGAAAGAGAGGCAGAGGCGTTTGGGAACCTGCTACCTCTCAAACAGAGGATTACAGCGCTTTAAGAGGCCTGCGAACCAGACATGCACAGTCATTTTCTGCCTCAGAGAGAGAGTTTATTAAATGCTGCGCTTTTGTTTTTTGATGGAGAGTAAGATCAGATCAATGGGTCTGATTCCTCTGAGTCACGCATTTAATTAAATGAAGGAAAATGTGTTGCTGAGCCAGACCATACTGTAACTGTCTGCGATCTATAGCTCAAGGCGATGTTTTTTAATTTGACAGGCATGATCTTCTCTCTCAAAATAAATCCGTTAATGAGAGTTGAAACTCTTAAACATTCCATGAACATTTCAGCTCCCTCTTATAAAACATCACTCTTGCTTCATAAATAATTCAAATAGTCTTGGTTTTACATTCTCAGCTCCCACAATCCTCGCTGGCGGACCTCCCTCTTTTTGATTGTTTACAATGAGATAGAAAAAATTAATGATCTCTAGAGCAAATGTTTGCTTGGACTTTCACGTTCCTAAGATTAATTTCATGTCACTATATTTAAACGAGAAAAATGCTTTTGTTTATGCGTGAATAAACAGAGAATGAGCTGTTCAGTGCATGGCATGAATACGTGAGGTTTGGCAAGCCTCCAGCGTTCTCGTTTTTCATCTCAGCCGTTCCTCTGTTTGATTCAGGTGTGGGTCTTTGAGAGCTCCAGCTGTGTACTGTGATGATACCCTGTAGGATTCTGTGCTGACTTGTTGACTGATGAGTCTGGGTCTCTATTGAAATGTTGAATTTGAATGCAACGACAATGACATTTATCATTTAGACATTTGAGACATCAGCAGTATCTAATACTTTTCTTCCAAATTTGAGTGGTAAGTCTGTGCCAATTCTATTTTTACAAAATGGAAAATGCCTTCAGGGACCAATTTTAAAGCAAGTTTGTCCAGAAATGATCACTTGCTCATCCTCACATCATTCCAAACCAGTAGGATATTTTTTTCTTCCTTGGAAAACACTAAAAGTGAATTTTTGATGAATATCCTGGCTGCACTGTTACATATAATGTAAGTGAATGAGGATGTGTGCTGTCAAGATATAGAGTTGTCATTTTTGTGTGAGCTATGAATAGTACAGGATTTGGACTGGCATAGAACCTGAAGTTATTAATTGCTGATTCAGACTCACTTTGTGATTCTTTTACACAACCGGAATGTAAAATGTCACAGATGGTCCTGAACAAAAATAAAATAAAATAAATATAATAAATATTAAATATAATAAAAAATCTGATGCTCGTCTTACATAATTACCATGACAAAATCAGTAGCCAGTATTATTTTAATATCATTTATGCATATTATAATTTTTGTTAATATTTTGTATTAGATTTTTAAAAATATATGTTCCTTTTTCATTTTGATTTTAAATTTTAAAGTTATTTATTTATTTTATTTATTTTTTGCTGTGTTTTTATGTCATTTTCACTAGGTTTTTATATGTCTGTTACTTTTGATTTCATTCATTTTTAGTTTTAGTTATTTTAGAAACTACACAAAAATATGAAATGTTGCCTTGGAAATTAGCTGAAAAAAAAACCCCACATTTTTTACATGTTATATTATTTCATATTATTTTCATATTTATTTTATTTCAAGTAATGGAATGTTTTATTAATCATTTATTTTTAGATAATGAACAGCAAAAACTTTGACAGCCAATCAAAATCTACACTAAAAAATCAAAAGTTGAGAAAATGTAAAAGTTTAAGGCAACCAGCTTCAGCAGATTTTTGAGTTTTCTCAACTTGTTGTATTCAGTTTATACAACAAAAAGTTGAGAAAACTCAAAAATCTGCTGAAGCTGGTTGCCTTAAACTTTTAAGTTTTCTCAACTTTTGATTTTTAACAGTGTACACACTGAGAACAACTAGCAGTGAGCTCAGAATAGGCATAGCGTTATAGTATGTAGGTGCAGATGTAAATATAGTTATCATTACAGTTACTGTTATAGTTTTCATTCTTGGTGTGAACAGGTGGTTTCATGTTGACTGAAGGTTTATTTTCATCTTATTCAGAATGTTGTCAGTCCTCTAAGAGATGATATATTATTTTGTGTTACAAAATAACAAAAATCACCAGACAAGCATCTGTTGCCCTAAGAGGTTTTATGAATGTTCTGATTCAGGAGTTGTGCTTGTCCATTAAGAATTTGTCAGCATGTTCCTATATTGTTGCTAGGGTGCTCAGGATTGTGTTAGGATGTTGCTGGTTTTGTAGTAGTAATTGTCCTAACAGCATTAAGTGGCTCTTAACATTTGGGGCTGAAGTCTGTTTTGCAGATCATCTTAAGCTGAGCTGTAAAATATCTGGCCATCAAAAGACCCCTGTTGGGAACACCATGAAGTCCTCACAGGGAACTGGCTTTAATATCTCATCCTGAGCAGATTATATCAGATGAGAAGGAGTGAAGGTGTCTCACGCATAAGTGAAAATGGTCACCCAGGGAGCTGGATGCGTCTGGTTCCTCGCTCATCATTACTCAGTGCTCTCAGGAAATGTAATACAAAAGGTCCACCTTTCAACACGTACAGGAATACAAATGAAATGACCCCAGAGTCCCGCCGAGCGCAAACACTGCTCACAACACAAATGCACCATCAACCATGGGACTATTTTGTTTCACATTTGATTAGAACGAGATGATTTCAGGACTATAATGGTTTATTAAGATGTTAGCGGCCATGTACTTTCCTCAAAGGAGCTTGCTTTTTAACAAAACTGTTGATATACTTCAAACATTCTGCTTAGGATTTGTTCTAAACCTCCATTCTAAATGGTAAAAGTTTAGTTAAATTCTGACAGAATTTTGCTGGCCAATAAGGTCCATTGTTAGTCGTGTAGTTTGCTTTGTTGGACAGAATTCACTTTCAAACAAAGCAGCTTTCTGTTCATCAACATGGCGAATCCACAAATAAATGACAAATTTGAACCCATTGCAAAATCAGAATGGGGAAGTCTTTCACCCTCACACTAAATTCACAGCTGCGTGGATTCGTATTGAAATGACTGTATTTCGCCCATGACAAATTCGCCAAAAATGGTAAATGTGACCTCAGATTAAGATTGAAAATTTTTCAATTAATATAAATTGATTCACTTTACGTTCTCAATTCAAACATTAATTTGTAGATACAGTGTATTATGCATCTAATCTACAGCATCTTTGGTTTTTGTAAATTTTTAGAATAAGGTTTGCAAATCACACATTGACATATGCCACTATCCAGTGATGGCTGAGCTAAAAAAAATAAAATGCTAATGAATCATGATTGGTTCTTTTTCTTACAGTCATTTGTATACTGATTTATGGTTGGACTTGTAAACTTTAGGTATATACTTTGCTGCCTTGTAAACACTGCTATTTCCTTCAAGAACTTTCCATCATGCAAATCTAGCTGTATTTTGATCCTCCTTGCGTATCTAAGATCAGAGGTCTAAGTGAAGTCAAGCACGCATTATAAGACTAAAGCTTGGCACCTTTGATGGTTTCACACGATGACTGGTCTGCTACAGGAAGTCTCCCCAAGCACTGTCGCGTCTGTATTTTTCTCTGTTTCTATGTACGTATGTGCAAATCAACACAAAGGCAACCTTGTAATCTGCAGTTAGTTGTGTTGAGCGCTCACCAGCATGGCAGAAGTAAAAATAGGGTTTTAAGTGTGGGCTGAAGTCTTTAGTTGGCTTAATTCAGCATATTCATCTGAACACTCCCACCTCTACCAATACGAGAGCAATGATGCATCCGACACGAATTAGCTAAACAAGTTTCAGGTCAATGTCTATTTTAGTCTACTACAGAGGAAGCGAGAGGTGCTGGATATGCTTTTCTGGGCCCCTCAGCATGAGCTTCTGATCTGTACGGATTAGAGAACTGCAGCTGAAGATGCTCAGGTCACCATGAAATGTGTTTTGCTCAGGTCATTGTGGTCAGGTCATGGTCTCTGACTGTTGGCATAGAGTCTGGTCCACACTTAATCGTATTCTGGCCAAGAAATGACCTGAGACTGACAACTTTTATGCATGCATGTATGTATGTATTTATTTATATTTTATTTATGAAGTAGGAAATAGTTGATAACAATAATGGGTAACACTTTAAAATAAGGTTCATTAGTTAACATTAGTTAACAAGATTAGTTAACGTGAACTAAGAATTAACAGTACTTCCACAGCATTTATTAATATTAGTTAATGTTAATTTCAGCATTTACTAATACATTATTAAAATCTCAAGTTGTGTTTGTTAACATTAGTTAATGCACTATGAGCTAACATGAACTAACAATGAACAACTGTATTTTTATTAACTAATGTTAACAAAGATGAATAAATAGTGTAATAAATGTATTGATCGTTGTTTGTTCATGTTAGTTAATACATTAACTAATGTTAACAAATGACACCTTATTGTAAAGTGTTACCCAATCATGATCTGACTAATGACTTTTATTAGGGCTGCATATTGCTAATTGCATTTTAATAGCATTTTGCTTTTCTATTAAGCATAATCATCTGCAATATTGTCCCACCAGTTATTTATCCTGAAAATAGTTCTTGCATTTCAGTTAACTTGCATTGGTAATATGTATAAATGAGGCCTCCATGTATAAAGTTATTTGTCTGTCATATAAATATCAGGTATCTTTCAAAGAACTAATGCTTAAATATGGTAAACTTTGGAAAATCCAGTGATTATTTTTTCATCAAAAGCTTTCATTACAGAATCTAGCTACTTCGGCAAAAAAACAACTACATATTTACATACTTTTTTGGTAACAAATACTAAGAAATGTGAATTATTTGAAACTCTAAAATAAAAACCCATGTTAAACCAAAAGAATTTCCCCAAATATTGTCCCAACTAGTCAAACTGTTGTCTGAAATATTGCCTAAAAGTTAAGGGTTTGTGAGTTACCAGCATGCATTGCAGCATGAATAAATTATGCAGTTACTGTTTTTTTTTTTTTTTGGTCATTGTGTTATAATGTTAAGAGCTCATCATTTTGCATTTGTTGATTCATTGTATCATAAGTATTGTATTCATTCATATAGAGATTTTTGGGGGGGGGGAATGTAATCTTCTGTTATGGAAATGTTACGGAAATGATGGAAATATCTGACATTTTGACACCAATTATATTTCTCTGCCTAGGGGAAACCTGCACTTTTGCTTAGTGGTACTATTTAACTTTTTTCTGAATTTATGAACAGTTGAATGGCAGTAATGTTGATAGATGCTTCATAATCAGGTTGTGATTCTCCTGCTCAGAGTAGTAATTATGCCATTTACAAAAAGCTAAATAGATTAGAGACTTTGTTCCCGGCTTGTGTTGTCATATTCAATATGCCATCTGAGTGGCTGTATTACCCTGTTTACGATATTTGTACTGAAATGATTATCTGGTCAGCAGGGAACTTCACTGAATAATCCAATCACCAATAATCTAATCCATTGAACAATCTATTTATAGAAAAGAATCGACATCAGAGAGCAGTGGAGAAGAAGCCCTGGCGTGACGGTGCTTTTTAGTCTTGTCTGATTCTTGTTGTGCCAGTAAATTTGTCTTCAATCAGGGCTGTTAAATAATATCTTAAATATTATAATATAAATAATATGTAATATATTATTTCATATATTTTATATTATATATTATATAATATTTAATATATTTTGTCAATGTGTGAACTGTAAAAGCAAATATACAAAAATATAAAATAATGCAAATACATAAAAAATTAAAGGTTAAACGAAAGAAGCCACATTAATGTGAAATTCTGGATGTCATAAAAATATTGCATATAACAAAAAAAATTGTATTAGACTATTTTATATTGTACTATATATAGGTGACCTTAATTTTCACGAAATATGATTTCTTTCTATTTCATTTTGACATGTTCTGAAATGCGTTGTGTGAATGACCTGATATCAGCTCAATCATATCTCCATACAGGCGTAAAGATCCCAGATCCATCTCGATCAGTCGTCTGTCCTCCATTCTATACAGGTTAAAGTGAGCCTAATTGTGGTGGAATCAGTGATTTTGAGCCATGCGGGTTGTTTGGGTGTTCAGCCTCAAACAATATGTCTGAGTATCTGCTCTGATTTAGCTCTGATTTAGTATCTGCTCTGTTTAGTAAGGATCAGCATGAACCTAAAAGTTGTCACTTTGTCACAGGACCACAACATTGCATTCCCAAATGCATTTTTAAACTAACATCACATGCACTTGGAGTATGAACATGTATTGAAAAATCTGGATTTTGGACAATACTCCAACCTACTGATACTTCACCTAGTTGCTACTAACAAAAAAACACCTAACATTGTCCTACAAAGCAAACAGTTTTACAATGGGTCTGTAAGTCACTATATTGCAAAGCTGAAGCTTGTCATACTGTTGCCAGTTCTTAATGTCAGTCTCACAGTTCACTAAACAGACATGCCCTAATTCCTCACAGCATTACTGTGACAAACTGAAGTCCTGTTTTTTGTTACATTTTTCCACAGACTGCTGTGGTTGATTGCCAAAGTTACAGGAGTTTCCATTGATGTTACATGTTGCATGATTACTTTAAAGGGACAGTTCACCCAAAATTAGCAGTCTGTCATCATTTACTGTTGTTCCAAACCTGTACAACGTACTTTGTTCTGGGGAACACAAAAGAAAATATTCTGCAAAATTGATCTTCTTTCGTCTATAAAATGAAAGTCAATATGGTCCAGTTTTTTTTTTTTTTTTTTTTTTTTTTGATCCCCAGAAAATAAAATACAGGTTTTGAATGACATGTTCAAGTGCTTTGTTGTCGGAGAGAGAAGGAATCATGAAGACAGCCGGTTTATTCTTTCATATTTCTTGGGGAAATCTTATTAAAGCTAAAATGTATTGAAGATTAAAAAACAGAATCCCATTCATTGGCAACCATGTAAATATTACCTGCACTATTGTATTCATAATGTGACGGCAACATTACGTGTGTTAAAACATTCATGGTGGCTAAGAAGGGTCAAAATGTAAAATAGCATCAGGTATGAAGTGTATAATAAGTGATTATATGCTTTGGTTATACCCAGATTCTCTGCTTTTGTTAATACAGGAGGCTTTTAAACTGTGTTTCAGTAGATGAACCAGATATACAGGAAGTGTTGAGGAAACCTGTGAGAAAACAGTCATTATTATCACAGTTTTGTTTGGTATCACTAGTGATGCAGAAATTATCCACTTTTCTTTCAATCTGTGTTAGTTGTCCATTTAATCTCATTGCTGTCCAGGAGAAACAATTGAGATACATAAAGATACTTAAAGATACATAATTTAGCTTTTTTTCTGTATGGGAACAGTCATCTCACCGTTCACCTTTCTCTCACACACTTACACACACACATAGCTGTGATGCCCATATCTGTGATTGTCTCCCGCTCTGGGAGTGTCTGTCGAATCTCAGATAAAGCTGGTAGTGAGTGATCCTGAGATCCAAGGCCTCTTTCTCTTTCACAGGATGAGATCAGACTCTTGCTGCTGTAAACCCAAGCTATGCTTTTTACTGTTACTGCGGTACCATAGTACAGTTTTGGTCTGATGTGGGTCCAAGGTACCTCAAAGATATATACCATGTTTCAATTTTTTTTTTTTTTTTTGGTATTTCTTTATTAGTGATAAGGCCTGTTAGTTAAATATTGCATACTTATAGTTAGATTTTTTTTTCTTTTAACTTCACAATGTTCAGTATTAAATAATATTAAATATACATTTTACCCCAAAATGAGGATTCTGTCAACATTTACTCACTCTCATGTCATTCCAAACCTGTTGAACTTACTTTCTTCTGTGGACCACAAGTGTCTCATTGTTTTTCAATGTACTTTGGACACCAGCGTTTTTCAAAATATTATCTTTTGTGCTCATACAGTCTTAAGTCATACAGGTTTGCGACGATTTGAAGGTAAGTTAGAAAATGTCATTTTTGGGTGAGCTATCCCTTTAAGATATGTAGAGAATAATGTAACAGGAGCTTATCAGGTCGTCCATTGTCTCTTTGTTTTGGCTTCTCTGTAGTTTCTGAATCGAATGCGTGATGTGTCATAGCAATGCAGGAGCCTACTAGCTGCATTTGAAGGCTGGATTAGTCTTATACTGTACTTATGGAAACAGCGCCACACATTACCATGTTTTTTGTTATGTGACTTTTTTATCAGGTGACTTACATGGTTCAATATGGTTTCTTGATTTGCCATGTGACTGTGATCATGTGACTTATATCATCCAATATGGCTCCTTGATTTAACATTGCAATCAGGCATGAGAAAGGTCACTTGTAACTGAAATGCACACTTTAAAATCTTACCAATATTTTACATTAATGGTGCATATTTTCTTACAACAGTAGTGTGTTTGGATTTTTGTGAACTACAAACCATAATCAGTTTTTGGCCTTTTAATAAGGCGCAGTGAGTCTTTTGTTGTTTTCATAGTTATGTAACAAAAACTATTTACAATGTTACTGTATGCATACCAATAACTTAATGTGAAAATGAAGCACATGCTCATTGGAAAAGCGTGCCTGTTGCAATATTTCTGCAATATGATGTTATGTTGCCTTTTTATTGGATGTTACAGATGTATTGGAAGCAGGTAAATTTTAATATGTTTTATTATGTTGATTGTTGTATATCTGGGTGGCAATAAAAGGTTAATGCTCTACTGTGTTTAAATAAAGTGCGACCTAAACTAAACCCTACACTAAACCTAACCATTGTGACTTGTGTTTCACTGGATTCAAACCCGAGTTCAGTGGCATACCAGGTGTGCTACCGAGCAAGTTTACTACGTCACAAAAGGAAAAATATGGAGCTGGTTATGTGATGCAAATGTCAAAATGTATTAGTTTACAAATCATGTACTGTGATAAAAGTGTTTTGAGGTCATAACATAGTATTGTGTGAAAAGAAGTCTTTATTGATTGATAATCTGCCTCGTGTTAAAATGAATAAACATTTTTGTTGCTTTACTACCACTATTGTTAATTTTGGCTGGTAAGTGCAGTGAATTGTATGTACAGGTACACTTTTGGAGTTTTGCCAAAATGTAGTAGCCAGCATTTCTGCCGTTGTTTTAGTTCTTTTCTGTAAGTACTTCTCCCACTCCTCTGTGGTTTGCTCAGTGTAAACACTAATGTAAGCAGCAGGGTATCGGTGCTAGTATGAGGCAGGTACTCTAAGTTTGGGGAGGAGAGTCATTCCTGCAAAAACCACTGACAAATATTAGTCATGACTGATTGCAGGTTTGGTTCAGCACTCTCACCTGAGAAAAATTCCTGTAATGCCATTTTACTGTGGGAGTCTTGTCTGAACATGAGTAAACTGCACTCTTTTAAGACCCGCAGCCCATTATGGTGGCTCTATTCACTATATGAGTGATACTCAGAATGGAATGTCTTCCACTGATGTCCACCAGAAGATCACTCAACGCTACTACTGCTCTTCTAACAAAAGTTTTAGCAAAGAACAATCTCAGACAGTAAATATTGCACCTCTGATAGTCTAAGAAAAGCCTTGTCCTCTGCTATCAGTGAGGAATGGGCTCGAGTTTAACAACTCTACAAGTCCAAACTATTCCTGCTAAGATCACTGCACTGACATCTGGTGATAGATCGTGTCCCCGGGGCTCAGAAATAGCTCCCGTCTTTCACGACATCATTCATGCTCTCAGAGAAGCTGAATTTCTTAGCTCTAAGGGCTAATACGTTGGGGTTAGCAGCACTGAAGAAGAAGGTTAATATCGGAAATATTGAGGGAAAATTTACTGTTTAAAAAAAAAATAATAATAGGTTTTTAAACTTTAAATAATCATTTTCAGTTTATGATAGTGGGGACGTTCACACCACAACAATCAAGACACTGAGGAACAATGTTTTTTGCAATTTCATTCTGAAGGTTTTTTTTTTTTTTTTTTTTTCAGCTGATGAGTGATACATAGACAGCCAATGATGGTGTTCAGACTTTAAAGAGCACAAACAAGACAGACACATAAATAGCACTTATAATAAACAGAACACTTTCATGCATTGGTGTGAACGCTAATATAGTTATCATTTAAATCATCTTTATAATTATCTTTTTGCTGTGAATGGGTTTAGTATTAAATGGTTGTAAAATGTAGAGTAGCACATTAGTTTTCTTTGGTTCTTCCCATTTTTTTCTTGTTTGTTTACTATTTTTTAGGGCTAGGTTTTGACAATTCTGATTCACAAGCTCTTGATTTGACTCTGATCTCAATTTGATTTAACATACTGTAAATTAATTTATATCAGTAGGTACAAAAGTCCATACTTTTAAATTCAATTGCTATTTATTTTAGATATAGGCCTAACAATCAGCACTCAAAAGTTGTATACAAACATTTAAAGGCAGTTTTTATTTTTTATGATATAATTGTTTATTTATGATTATGAAGTTTAATACTGAATTTTGAAAAACTTTTAATGGTGACCCAGTTGCTAAACTAATTTTCATTGAAAATTCATCCTGAGATAAGTTTCATGAACTTTTTCAGTGAGTTCCTCTTTTTTCCTGTTCTAGCTCAAGTACATGTTTTCACTGTTTAGTATGTACACTTTCCACTTACTTGCTACCTAGCAACCTCATAAAAGTCTCCCTTCTGTGACGTCATCTGCCTGTGAAGATCAATGCAGCACATGACTCTGAAGCCCTGGGTCATGTGACAGAGCCTTAAATACCATTAATATATCTTACATTCAGTTGCATATAAATGTGTCATTTGCTTTTTTCTATCCATGTGTGGGTTCAAAACGTGTGCAAGTTCTAGTATGTTATTAGATCAAATGCCATGGTGGCAGGTGCTTGGTTACAGGATGTCTCTGCCAATTTATTGAATCGCTTTACCCTCTTATTCTCATGTACTTATTCTCATGTATAATAAAACGTGCAAGAGGGGAGGAGAGAAACTAAAAGGATAAACTGCACCTTTCCTTTCAGGTTTGGGCTTGTTTTCTTTCTCTAATCCTCTTTTCCTTCATTCTTTTTCTATACTAAGACCATACACTTACAAATTTACTCTCTACATTCGTTTTTTTTTATGCATGGTGCTTTGAGTGCTGGATTTTATCATTTGATTCCTCATTGAGATCCAAATCGGGAACTAAATTAAACATCATGCCACTTTTGTTTATTCAAATATAAGACTTTTAAGACCAGTGGTTGTACAGACCACTTTCTTTCCAAGAATCACGTGAGATTTGGCACTCTAGGTTCCCCTTTCAGTCGGTCACTCCGAGTCACGTCGGATGACTGACGAAATTGGGATCTCGCCAGAGAGACCAATCCACTTCGAGTGTAACTAAACGAGCCAATGGACATTGGCATGCGATTATTGCATCCAGCTGCCGCTGATCACAGTGTGAGCATAAGAGGCAGCTGATGCACCGCATCAATTATCCTTTCGCTTCGGAGCCGAGCGGTAGTAGTGAAGCTACTGCTCCCTTTCCCAAGAAGTGTTCCTGATCGAGTGCGGGCGTTACGGTGCAGCAGCGGTGGTCACGGTGTCCGGGAGAGCAGAATCGTCTTCCCGCTGGCAGCCACACTTGGAGTGTGCGGTGGCCAAGCTCCCCTGCGTGCTTCAGCACCTCAAAAAAGAGCATTTCTAAGAGCAAATTTCTCTAAGAGAGTACACGGGTGATCGCGTCTTTTTGAAGATGTCTTATCACCCGTGCGTTTCTGGCTGTGGTTGCTTCCTGGCGCCTCAGGACGGTCACGATTGCTGCCTCACGTGTCTGGGCATTCAGCACGCTGAGGAGGCTTTCGTGGATGGCTCATGTTCTTCTTGTGGGGACATGACCATCTCGGAGTTGCGTCTTAGACTCCGCTATGTCAAACATGGCGGAGTCCCTCTGCCTCTGCCGCGGTCCAGCGTGCGCGCCGCTGGGTCCGGTGGGGGCAGAGGTGATCTGAGGATTGCGGTGAGGGCTTCCCCAAGTGGAGCTCCTCGCCCCTCAAGCACTCCGCAGCCGGTGGAGCTGCCGCAGGAGCGTGCTGGGCCCTCTGCTCGGGGTGCACCAGGCGTCTCCTTCGGTGGTCCCCCTGAAGACCAGATGTCGATCACTGCATCGGAGGGCGGGCCCTCTCTCTCCGGGGATGACGACTCGGCTGCGCTGCCCCCTTCGGGTGTGGTAGCGTTGTCCGAGCCAGACCCAGAGATGACGGCCATGCTTTCCCGGGCCGCCGAGAATGTCGGGCTCGTGTGGAATCCACCACCGCGTCCCGATCCTTCGAGGCTGGACGAGTGGTTTCTCGGTGGGGGTTGCGCTGGTTCTCAGTGCCCCCCTCCGGTGCCATTCTTCCCGGAAGTGCACGAGGAGCTGACAAGATCGTGGAGGGCACCTTTCACTGCCCGAAACAAATCTTGTAGTTCTTCCGCTCTCACCACCCTCGATGGTGGAGCCGCTTTGGGGTATGCGGGCATCCCCTCGGTGGAGCGGTCTGTGGCCATGCAACTATGTCCAACAGCCGCTTCCACCCTGCGGGGTGATCCGTGTCTCCCCTCACGGGCCTCTAGGTATTCGTCAGGTCTAACTGGCAGTGCTTATAGAGCCTGTGGGGAGGCGGCTTCCGCCCTCCACGCTATGGCGTTGCTGCAGGTCCACCAGGCCAAAGCACTGAAAGACCTGCACGAGGGTGGTCACGACCTGGCGGTTCTACATGAGCTGCGTGCTGCGACGGACCTCGCGCTACGAGCGACGAAGGTGACCGCACAGTCTCTGGGTCGTGCGATGTCCACGTTAGTGGTCCAGGAGCGCCATCTCTGGCTGTGTCTTGCTGACATGAGAGAGCTGGAAAAGGTACAGTTCCTGAATGCTCCCGTGTCACAGACCGGCCTTTTCGGCGACGCTGTCGAGAGCTTTGCCCAGCAGTTCTCGGCAGCCCAAAAGCAGACTGAGGCGATCAAACACATCATGCGCCGGAGGAAACCTGCTGCTTCCACTCCGGCTGCAGCCACTCAGCCTGCTCGTCGCCGTGGGCGCCCCCCTGCGGCCGCCCCCGCTCCCGCGCAGCCGCAGCAGCCTTCCACCAGGCCGCGTCGTGGAGCCGGTCGCAGGCAGGACGCCCAGCCCGTCCAGGCCCCCGCCAAACCTGGCGGCAAGCGCAAGTGCAAGAGGCCCTGAGACGGGCGACCCAGAGATGGAGGAGACTGCTCTTCGGGAGATGGTGACCGCACCACTCCCTCCCCCGGTGGAGGGCCGGGTGGAGAATCCTGTGTTTCAGTTTGTTTTTGTTCCGCCGCTGGCCCAGCAGCCAGCGGTACCCAAAACATCAGTAAAAGAGCGGTTTCCTCAATCTCTGGGTCTCAAGAGGAGGAGAGTGGTGATCCGTGCATCACAGGATCGCTTCCCTCCTCCTCTCTCGCCAGCAGGCAGCAGGTGGTTGCCCAAGAGCACCCCTCCTGCCCATTCGTGGAACCAGGTAAGGGCAGTAGCACTCCATTCCCCGCTTCAAGTCGTCAAACGCCGGGCTGTCACAAGCCTCAAGCCGGGTTCCTGTGTCTCCTCCCACGCGAGGAGAAATCAGGTGAGTGCTACACTACACACCCAGACCCCGCCCCCTGCCGTCACAGGCCAGGCCGTCACAGGCCCTGGGGCCGGTCCCTGTGTTCCACCTCGCTGCCCCACCGCGGGCGCGTCGGTGGCCCCGTTGGTTCCACTGGTGCGGTCTCTCGGAGCCTGGTTAGTGCTCCCCAGCCCGTCCCGGTGGCTCCTGCGGACCATCAGACTCGGCTATGCGATTCAGTTCGCCCGGCGTCCCCCCAAGTTCAGGGGCATCCGGTTCACTTCAGTCAAAGCCGTCGATGCCCCTGTCTTGCTCGCGGAGATTGCAGTCCTACTGGCGAAGGATGCAATAGAGCCGGTCCCTCCAGCCGATATGAGGTCGGGGTTTTACAGCCCTTACTTCATTGTGCCCAAGAAAAGCGGTGGGTTACGACCGATCTTGGATCTGCAAGTTTTGAACCGTGCACTTCACAAGATGCCGTTCAAGATGTTGACGCAGAAACGCATTTTTGGATGCGTCCGTCCCCTAGATTGGTTTGCAGCGATCGACCTGAAGGACGCGTACTTTCATGTTTCGATTCTTCCGCGGCACAGGCCATTCCTGCGATTCGCGTTCGAAGGTCGGGCATATCAGTACAAGGTTCTGCCCTTCGGGCTGTCCCTCTCGCCTCGTGTCTTCACCAAAGTCGCAGAGGCGGCCCTTGTTCCCCTGAGAGAACAGGGTGTGCGCATTCTCAACTACCTCGACGACTGGCTCATAATTGCACAGTCTCGAGAGCTGTTGTGCGCACACAGGGACCTGGTGCTCAGGCACCTCAGCCAGTTGGGCCTTCGGGTCAATTGGGAAAAGAGCAAACTCGTGCCAACGCAGAGGATCTCTTTTCTCGGCATGGAGTTGGATTCGGTCAACCAGACAGCACGCCTCACCCAGGAACGTGCTCAGTCGGTGCTGAACTGCCTCAAGACTTTATCAGGCAGGACAGCGGTCCCACTGAAACTCTTTCAGAGGCTCCTGGGGCATATGGCTGCAGCTGCGGCCATAGTTCCGCTCGGTCTGCTCCATATGAGATCGCTTCAGCACTGGCTCCATGGCCGAATCCCGAGGTGGGCGTGGAAACGCGGTACTCACCGGGTTCAGATTACACCGGCCTGCCGCAAGACCTTCAGCCCGTGGTCAGATCCCTCGTTCCTTCGGGCAGGAGTGCCCCTGGAGCAGGTATCCAGGCATGCTGTGGTATTCACGGATGCCTCAGCCACCGGCTGGGGTGCCACGTACAACGGGCACGCAGTATCAGGGGTTTGGACGGGCCCCCTTTTGCGTTGGCATATCAATTGCCTCGAGTTGCTGGCAGTACGTCTTGCCCTGTGCCGCCTCAGAGGGCGCCTTCGGGGCAGGGACGTTCTGGTCCGTACGGACAACACTGCGACCGTTGCGTATATCAACCGGCAAGGCGGTTTGCGCTCCCGTCGCATGTCGCAACTCGCCCGCCACCTCCTCCTCTGGAGTCAGAAGCATCTGAGGTCCCTTCGTGCCATCCACATCCCCGGAGTGTTCAATCAGGCGGCCGACGAGCTGTCTCGAGCGGCACTTCCTGGGGAGTGGAGACTCCATCCCCAGGCGGTCCAGCTGATTTGGAGTCGGTTCGGAGTTGCTCAGGTAGACCTGTTTGCATCTCCGGAAACCACCCACTGCCAGTGGTTCTACTCCCTGTCCGAGGCAACGCTCGGCACGGATGCACTGGCACACAGCTGGCCCCAAGGCTTGCGCAAGTATGCGTTTCCCCCAGTGAGCCTGCTAGCACAGACGCTGTGCAAGATCAGGGAGGACGAGGAGCAGGTCCTGTTAGTGGCTCCATATTGGCCCAACAGGACCTGGTTCCCGGAACTCATGCTCCTCGCGACAGCCCCTCCCTGGCCGATTCCTCTGAGGAAGGATCTGCTTTCTCAGAGACGGGGCACCCTCTGGCACCCGCGTCCAGACTTGTGGAAACTTCATGTGTGGTCCCTGGATGGGACGCGGAGGTTCTAGGTGACCTGCCCCAGGAGGTAGCGCTCACTATCGCTTCAGCACGAGCACCGTCCACAAGACGGGCCTATGCGCTGAAGTGGAACCTGTTCGTCGAATGGTGTTCCTCTTACCAGGAGGACCCCCGGAGATGTTCGATCAGAGCCGTGCTTTCCTTTTTGCAACAAGGGTTGGAGCGTAGGCTGTCCCCCTCCACCCTTAAGGTATATGTTGCTGCTATTTCTGCCCACCACGACCCCATAGAGGGGAGGTCGGTGGGGAAGCACGATCTGGTCGTCAGGTTTCTTAGGGGGGCCAGGAGGTTAAATCCTCCGAGGCCTCCCTCCCTTCCCTCTTGGGATTTGGCTTTGGTGCTAAGAGCCCTACAAACGGCCCCCTTTGAGCCATTGCAGTCAGTCGAGTTGAAGTTTCTTTCTATGAAAACCCTACTCCTGACTGCATTGGCCTCAATCAAGAGGGTGGGGGACCTGCAGGCATTTTCGGTCGACGAGTCGTGCCTTGAGTTTGGGCCGGCTGACTCCAGTGCAACACTGAGGCCCCGGCCCGGCTATGTGCCCAAGGTTCCTACCACGCCCTTCAGGGACCAGGTAGTGAGCCTGCAAGCGCTGCCCCTGGAGGAGGCAGACCCAGCCCTAGCTTTGCTCTGTCCTGTACGCGCACTGCGTCAGTACGTGGATAGAACTCAGAGCTTCAGGACCTCAGAACAGCTCTTTGTCTGTTACGGAGGACAGCAGAAGGGGAAGGCTGTCTCCAAGCAGAGGATGGCCCACTGGATAGTGGATGCCATCACCTTGGCCTATGAAGCACAAGGTGTGCCCTGCCCGCTCAGGTTGCGTGCTCACTCCACTAGGGGTGTCGCATCGTCCTGGGCGCTGACTCGTGGTGCCTCGCTAGCAGACATCTGTAGAGCTGCGGGTTGGGCGACTCCCAACACGTTCGCTAGGTTTTATAGCCTACGTGTCGAACCGGTTTCCTCCTGTGTTCTCACCTCAAACGGGTAGTGGCACTGAGAGGGCCGGCTCAGAGTCGGCTTGCGGCGTCCTTACGCCTAATTCTCCAGAGAGTTCCTTAACCAGGCAAACCCTGTTGAGTCCTCCAGCACTCCGGCGTCCGGACGCGGCGGGGCGTCCGGCGCCAGGCCTTCAGCCAATGAATTCTTGAAATCTGGTGCGAGGCTAGTGCCCATATGAGAGACCCTGTCGGGATCCCATATGTGTATTCCACGGTATTCTTATTAGAGCCGTGTTTCCCCTGGCGGACCACGTTCTGCCATCTCTAAAGATGCAGCCTGAGCCATCTCAGAGACTTCCATGTGCAATAGGCCCTTCGGGGTTACTTCACATGTTTGAATGTCACTTAACCCCCTCTGGGAGGAGGTGACTCCGCAGTGTGCCTCTTCCAAGTGGAAGGGCACGCTTCCCAGTGTTATCCTAGTCCTACTGTTTGGGTTGCTCAAGGAACACCAGTAGTTGACCTTCTCTGTGTAGAGCCCGGTCCTATCGTCTGCCTTATAGGAAGGGTCAGGAGCCCTACACAGGGCACTGGAAGGGGCAGCTCCTGTGGCGCTTTGGTAGGGATCCCAATTTCGTCGGTCATCCGACGTGACTCGGAGTGACCGACTGAAAGGGGAACGTCTCGGTTACGTATGTAACCCTCGTTCCCTGAAGGAGGGAACGGAGACGTCACGTCCCGTCGCCACAGTTGCTGTACCACCGCTGAGCTGCCGGGTCGCCAGCTCGGCTCCTCAGCGAAAACATAATTGATGCGGTGCATCAGCTGCCTCTTATGCTCACACTGTGATCAGCGGCAGCTGGATGCAATAATCGCATGCCAATGTCCATTGGCTCGTTTAGTTACACTCGAAGTGGATTGGTCTCTCTGGCGAGATCCCAATTTCGTCGGTCATCCGACGTGACGTCTCCGTTCCCTCCTTCAGGGAACGAGGGTTACATACGTAACCGAGACGTTCTCATCACCCACATTTTGTTTATTCTACAACCGAATGAAATGAGAAAAATTGATTAGCAATTGTGAGGACACTCTAACCACTTTTACATTCATATCATTTACAGTTAAGGTCCATATTTTGGTTAAAAATCACGTTGAAACGAAAGTAGCAACAGATATTTTCTTGAATTGAAAAAATAAAAAATGTGGTTCTATGCATCGGTTGTTGATTGGATGTTGATAGGAAGCAGATGCTTGTAGAGCTGTGGTTTAAACAGAGTAAATGACTGAGGATTCCTGGTCACTTTTTGTTTAAATGAAGCATATGAACTGGTGAATTGTTCACAATGTAATATGCATTTAGAAAATAGATTAATTGTATTCAGAAAAATTGTAATTTTATCGATCTGACTCTTTTATTGAGTGTTTGCCATTCTTCTGTAGGCTCTTAGTCGGAGCGCCCCAAGAAAAAGCCCAGCCCCAACTCAGCAAATTTAACATTAATGAAACCGGAGCTGTGTATTACTGTCCCATCTCCATCGACCAGCATGACTGCAGGAGGATGGACCTCATCAGTCCACGTAGGTATTCATATGACTTATCAGAAATCTATGCTTAAAGCAGAAAAAATAATTTGATTTCAAAAAGCATTTATTCTCTGAAACCTTATGAAGAATTTTTATGTTACAGAGTTTTTATTCGCAAGTAAATGTATTGTTTTATGGATTTTTTTTCCTTGACAACAAACCAAAAATACTGATTAAGAAATAGTTTTGCATTGTTGACCCCTGCATGGTATTGTGATTTATAAAATACACTACTGTTTAATATTTTATGTTTTTGAAAAATGTTTCTTATGCAATCAAGACTAAGACCAAAAATACAATCAAAACAAATATTGTGAAATATTATTACAGTGTTTTCTATTTGAATATATTTTAAAAATCATTCTATGCTGATTTTATCAATGTTAAAAACAATTTTGGTGGAAGCCATGATACATTTTTCAGGATTCTTTGATGAACAAAGAATTTTTTTTTTTTTTTAAATAGAAATCTTTTGTAACATTATAAATGTATTTAATGTGTCCTTGCTAAATATAAGTAATAATTCCTAAAGTATCAATTTAATGAAAAGAAAAAAAAAAATGTTTGAACTGGAATGTAGATTTTACTTATGATGTAATTTTAGCTTCAGAAGCTAAATGTCATTGACAGTGCTGCCGTAGATCAAAGGACTAAGGCAAATTTAGGGCGTTCAGTTCACAGATTAGATAATGTGTCTCACATCCACATATCAGCGCTCAGACAGTCCTATCTATTTCCCAAAATTACCTGCTCCTGTTTTAGACATAAGTGAAAGTTAAAACAAGCCTCAACACAGCAACCATAAAATTCATCTGTCTGAGTGCTGTCTCACTCCATGTTATTCAAAAGACCTTCATCTTCACATTTCCAGCTTACCCTTCTCCCTCCTCTGTCAGGTCGGCTTGACTGGCTCATGTTGCAGGCAGGTATTTGCTTCAGAATTAACATGATACGTTCAGCACAGGAAGTGTCTGAGTCTGTGCAACATAAAAGTTACTTTGAGCAGACGCAGAACATGTCTGTTCTGGTTTAAAGCATTTTAGTAACACTTTAAAAGTATGGACATTTCTTAGCTTAGTACTTGTTAGCTTTTTAGCTGTAGTACTTGATGTGGTGGATAAGTATACTAAAAAAAAAAATTAAAAAAAAAAACATAAAAATACCTTATAAATCATACAGCAACACTCTAGCTACCACAAACAAAACTTTAGCAATGTGGTGTTGACTTTAGCACTAGTCAAAATTTTGTTTCAGCAAAAGCACTCAGAATATGATATCTTTTGAATTCATGGGAAATACAGACTGCTAGCATTTAAATTTTCATTGCAATTGTCACAGTCTTTAAGTGTCTAAGTGTGCTTAATAGTATTGCACTCTTGGAAATATATTTTTTAAAAACTATATTTGGCGATAATATAATATTAATTAAATAAAGCGTCAATTAAGTGTAGTTTCATGACTGTATTTCTAAAAACACTTTTTTACTTCAAAGTACATTTGAAAGAAGTACATTTATTTTGGTGTGCTAACTAACATAATAAACCACAATGTACCTCATTTTAATTTTACCTGTAGTTTGTTATTTGATATTACATTTAAAATTAAATGTACTAAACTTCATTTCAAATGTTTAATTACAAATATTTAAATATGACATGCCCAATTCAAGTACAGAGGTTAACATTTGAAGTGGATCAAAACCTTTCTTCAAAGTTGTCCTAAAACCTAAAACCAAAATGTGTTCTTGTCTTATCACAACTTTGATGAAGTTTTTTGATCCACATCAAATGCTGACTCCTATGGAAGCCCGTTTCCACCACTGAATAAAACATTTATAAAAGGTTATTGTGACTTTTTATCTCACAATTCTGACTTTTTTCACAGAACTGTGAGATATAAACTCGCAATTGTGAGTTATAAAGTCAGAATTGCGAGATATAAAGTCAGAATTGCGAGATATAAACTCACAATTCTGACTTTTTTTCTCAGAATTGCGTGATATAAACTCACAATTGCGAGTTATAAAGTCAGAATTATGATTTATAAAGTCACAATTGCGAGATAAAAACTTGCAATTCTGACTTTTTTCTCGCAATTGTGAGTTTATATATCTCAATTCTGACTTTTTCTCTCGCAATTCAGACTTTTTTTCACAGAATTGATATAAACAGATATAAACTCGCAATTGTGAGTTAAAGTCCAGTTTTTTGGGGGGGGGGGGGGGGGAGAGACTGATATGTTGTCAGAGTTTATATCTCACAATTCTGATTTTATGTCTCGCAATTGCGAGTTTATATCTCGCAGTTCTGACTTTATTTCTCAGAATTGCACATTTATATCTCACAATTATGACTTTTTAACTCGCAATTGCGAGTTTATCACGCAATTATGAGAAAAAAAGTCAGAATTGTGAGATAAAAAGTCGCAATTACCTTTTTAATTTTTAATCAGTGGCGAAACGGGCTTCCATAGACTACTATATATTATAGTATTATAGTGCAAAGTATATTTTATTTTACCATAAATGTTTGTCAATACATTCAGCATAACCATATCTGAAAGACAACAGAAGTAATTATGAAGTTACAGGTAAAGATGTACTTTAATTCTACTTAAGTGGGTCAAAAAAGAAATTCAACTAAGTTAAGTTCAACTAATTGTATTTAATATAAATTTAAACCACAATGCATTTTCATTTCATTGTAAATAACATGCAGCTAACTGTCCGAAAATATTCCATTCGGTTCACACTTCTTTTGAAGTATATTATTTCCATTACAAATACTCTTTTTAAAAGCATGTTTATGTTATTATTTCTGTTCGAGAATCTCTTTCAAGCCAACAACTGAGCACGCTGCTACCTCATCATTCAGATTCAGATATAGAGAAATGCTCTTTTTGGGCAGACTGAGGTATAAAGTCACTGCTGTCTGATGGAGTGTGTTTCTCCTCCAGCGCAGTCAACAGAGATGGTGGAGGGCATGTGGCTGGGAGTGACCGTGGCCAGTCAGAGGAATGGAGGACGTGTTCTGGTGAGATCAGATGCATCTTTGGTTCCTTTTTTATATATATATATATAATAAACTGTTTATTTGCAAAGGCAATTCCATCACTTAAAATCGACAAACAAAATAGTTTGGATCCCTCCTCTGGACTCAATGAGAGGGTCAGATGCACTCAGGCCACTGTTCTTCAGTGCAGTTCAAGCCATTTTACACTCCTGCCTGTAATTTTGAAGTAATCTTGAAGACCTTGATTAGCTGTTTTAGGTGTCATTGGTTAATAATAAACTTGAAGCTGTCTTTAAGAGTGGAGTTCATTACCTTAGTGGGCCACCTTTTCTTTATGTGGGCTGGGACAATGTTCATGGCTTGTCATGTACTTTTACACTACTCGTCAAAAGTTTGTAATAATTTAGATATTTTATGTTTTTGAAAGGAGTATCTTATGATCACCAAAGCTGCATTTATTTTAATGAAACATACAGTAAAACTTCTTGTAATATTGTGAAATATTATTTTAATTTAAAATAACAGTTTTCTTTTTGAATATATTTTAAAATGTCATTCATGACCCTGCCTGGACCACAAAACCAGTCATAAGTAGCAATAGGTAAAAATACATTGTATGGGTCAAAATTATCGATTTTTCTTCTATGCCAAAAATCATTAGGATATTATGCAAAGATCATGTTCCATGAAGATATTCTGTAAATTTCCTACCGTAAATATATCCAAACTTCATTTTTGATTAGTAATATGTATTGCTAAGAACTTCATTTGGACAACTTTAAAAGCGATTTTCTCAATAGTTTGATTTTTTTTTTTTTTTTTTTTTTTTTTTACCCTCAGATTCCAGATTTTCAAATAGTTGTATCGCAGCCAAATATTTTCCTATCCTAACAAACAATACATCAATGGAAAGCTTATTTATTCAGCTTATTATGTATTATTCATGTATAAATCTCAATTTCACAAAATTGACCCTTATGACTAGTTTTGTGGTCCAGGGTCACATTTATTCCTGTGAATTTTCAGCTCTCCAGTCTTTACATAATCCTTCAGATATTATGCTAATATGCTGATTTGATGCTCAAGAAACAGTTTTGATTATTATAAATGTTGAAAACAGTTTTACTGCTTGATAATTTTGTGGATACTGTGATACACACCATTCAAAAGTTTGGGGTAAACAGGATTTTTTATTTAGGAACTTTCTATTCATAGTATCCTGGAAAAAATGTAGCATGGTTTCCACAAAAATATTGATGATAATAATAATACAGAATATTAAAAATTTCTAATCAATAACAACTGCTAAAAATTTAGCAGCAAATCAGCATTTCAGAATGATTTCTGAAGGATGATGTGACACTGAAGACTGGAGTAATTATGCTGAAAATTCAGCTCTGCATCGCAGGAATAAATTGCATTTTATAATATATTCAAATAGAAAGCATTTATTTTAGATTATAATAATATTTCGCAATGTTGCTGTTTTCCTGTATTTATGATCAAATAAATGCAGCCTTGGTGAGGATAAGAGATTTCTTTTAAAAATATGAATAATTCCAAACTTTTCACCTTATCATTTTTAATGCACAGGCTTTATAATTTGGTGTCTGTTTCTTAAAGACTCAATCATTTTAAAAACAAAAATTAAAACAGACGCTAATCAGAATTCCTTGTGTTCATCTCTTCTTTCATGTTGGCAGGCATGTGGTCATCGCTATGTAAAGAAACTTCTGGGCGCTGAGGAGCAGCAGCGTATGGTGGGCAAATGTTACGTGCGGGGCAACGACCTGACCTATGACCCGTCTGATTACTGGCAGTCTGACACTTACGAGCTCTGTGACTTCAACTATGACCAGAACCTGGAGGGTATGTGTAACATGGGCATCTCAGGGGGCATGACGGAGAATGATGTGTACTTTGGGACGCCCGGCAGCTTTGTGTGGCAGGGTGAGTACGGGAAAACCAACCAAATCTGGTGCGTCAGCTCTGTGTCAGATCATCCTTCAGGGTCATATAGTTAATAAAACGGGTTCTTCTGTTCATATAGGAACTGTCCATATGAAAGAGAGAGACCCCAACTCAGATTTTGCTGGAGATGCCAATGAAATAACCTTCAGAAAGCTAGGCGAAGACAGACTCAACATCTATATAGGTTTGTACTTTATTTTGGTTTTTATGAGGGGCTGTACAAACCGTAATTCATTGTGGCGCTCTCTCACACTTACATTCTCCTTTCACATACATATATTTCTGCTCTCACACACCTACATTCACCTTTCACATTACATTCACTTACTCTTTCCTTTCACATGCATATATTTCTACTTTCACACATACATTCATTCTTCTTCTATATATACAGTATACACACACTTTACATTTCAACACATGCATGTTTTCTGACATTCATGCACACATATTTACATGCACATACCACATATACACTTCCACACATATATATTCTTTATTCTTACATACCTACATTCATATATTGTCACTTTCACATATATATACTTCACACTCATATGCATGCATGTCTCATCTTTTTTCTTTTTTTTTTTTCTTTTTTTGTATCCATTACTTCCTCTTCAAGCAGGAAGTTAATTTCAAACTAGGAAATACATGAAAAAGACTTGCTCATCCAAACACAACTATACAATGATGCTATTCAAAGTCATCCTGTTTTCTTTTCAAGTGCAGTTTTTAATTTTGGGAGTAAGTAAGTAGCAAAGAAAAAAATGATATTAAGACATTTTTAATCACGTCCTGGAATGCATTGAACACCGGCAAGCCACTAAAAGAAAAGTTTTTCTGATTTTAGGTTTGAAAATGATGAAAATTCATAAAAAAAAAAATAAAAAGGAAATAAAAGAATTTTTAACTTTAAAAATAAATAAATAAATAAAGTGCAATAATACTATTATTACTATTATTATTTTTAATAGGT
The DNA here is from genome assembly GCA_039654775.1 of Spinibarbus caldwelli. Lineage (NCBI taxonomy): Eukaryota > Metazoa > Chordata > Actinopteri > Cypriniformes > Cyprinidae > Spinibarbus > Spinibarbus caldwelli. The sequence continues at coordinate 25,708,167 of CM077257.1, forward strand.
ATGTTTAGTCATGAGTCACACTATACGTGCAGGGTGAGCACCAAACCAAATCTCCAGGTGCTCTCATGAGAACCAGAATCAAAACTTACACGCACCCCTGGATATAGCATCTACAAATACAACTCATTATATACACTACTTGTCACAGACATCTAGATGTTTGTGAAAGGTGTTTTATTTAAGATAATGTTTTGCAATTTTCATGCAACAATACTTGTTACTGTTACTGTAATAGTAATAGTTTTCCTTAATAAGAATTGCTATGGATAAGAACATTGCTCTTATGAATGTTTCAGCATGACTTTGTTAACTACTAAACTGATTGAAATAACACAGCCTTCTTCATGGTCAGTGTTTGCATATTTGGCATGCTTCATTCTTACAATCATTTTAACAGTAATTTTTAATAAATTAATTTTTTGTTGTTGTTGTTGTTTTGTTTGTTTGTATGTGTATATTAAGTGTTAATTTGATAGTTTTATCTGTTTATAATAATTTGATCAAATGCTATTTTTTGTCATGGCATTTTACATCATTTACTGTCTAGCAAATAGCATTATACAATAATCTTACCCCCAAAAAAATATTTTTATGCATTAATTATAGTGTTTTTGTTTTACTGTGAGTGTTAATTAATAATAATCTGATAATCTTAAAATATTTTTATCAGTCATTTTTATATAAATTTGTTTAATTTTGTAATAGAATAGATATAGATGTATATGTGCTTTAGTATTTAATGTTGATTTATCAGGAATCTAACAATAATTTTATCAGTAATTTTAAATAAATGTTAGTGTTTTAGGGTTTTTAGTATTGTTAATATGTACAGCATTTATTTAGTGATTTACTGATCATTTTATAATAATTTGATTAATCATTGTTACATATTAATTATGTTTTTATTTGCTTTTATATGCTTTTACAAGTTTTGTATGTTTGCCTTTTTAAATTTGTATTTAAATAAATGCTGTTTACTATTGTCAATCTAATTGAGATTTTTTTTAGATAAATACTGTTCTGTCTGCATAAGATAAAATCTAAATAAATAATAAAATAAAAAAAATAATAAAATAAAAAATAAAATAAAATAAAATAATAATAAGAAAAAATAATTTAAAAAATGAAATAAAATAAAAAAATAAAAAACATAAAATAAAATAAAATAAAAGAAAAGAAAAGAAAAGAAAAGAAAATATGCACTCCGGGTGTCCCGAGTTCGAATCCTACTTTGTGGTCCTTTCCCGATCCTGTCCCTCTCTCTCTCTCTCTCCCAATTTTCCTATCATAAAAATTCCTAAATAAATAAATAAATATATAAATGTTGAATAGCTAACTTTTTTCCTCTTTTTCACTAGTCATTTCTACTGTGATTAAACTTTCTAGTATCTTGACAAGCTACATTCTCAAAGTACCGGTAGCTTCACTGCTGGTCACACACTGATGTTCCTCATCTCTTTCTTCAGGTTACTCTGTGCTGGAGGACATAAAGTTACTGGATCGCTCTAAGTACACTGTGGTGACGGGGGCTCCCAGAGACAATTTCAAAGGTTCAGTGATCCTTGCAGAAAAACAAGATTTGCTTCTTAACCCAGTGATGACGATCCCAGGGGAACAAATAGGGTCATACTTCGGCAGCTGCTTGGCAGTGACGGACCTCAACAATGATGAGTAAGTCACTGTGTAACTCAATCATTATCCATGCTGTTTCTGGCTAATCTGTTAAACGTGTTCTTAGCATTTGATGTTCAGTAGATTTTATAAAATATATTCAAAAGAACACAAAATATACAAAAGAACTATGTCTGTACAAGAAAAGTCGATGGGGTCCAATGCATCATTGCATAAAAAACATAATATTACTTACACAGCTTTGTAACTATTGGTTTTCATACCCAATAATCCATTATCATCACAGAGACTGATCTGTGTCACACTTCACTGAGTTTGAAAGTAAATTCAAAGCAAGTAGATCAAAGCATGTCTAACTTTCCCCATGAGCCTTTGCAAAGATCCTGTTGCGCTTCATACTTAAGCATGTCAACAGATACACGGCTGAATGCATTTATATGGCAGGTTTCTCCTTCTTTATTAAAGCTATGAAAGACTTCTATGAAAATAAACAGTGGTAATTTAGACATAACGTCATTTGTGTGGTTGCGTGTTGTTATAGCTGGAACGACCTGATTGTTGGAGCTCCGTTCTACTTCGACCGCTACAAGGAGGAGGGAGGAGCGGTTTACATCTTCATGAACGAGAATGGATCCTTCCGGGAAAAAGCCAGCTTGATTCTGAAGGGTAAAAAAGGCTCAGGGTTTGGATTTGCTGTTGCTGCAGTAGGGGACGTCAATCAGGATGGATTTCAAGGTATCGCTGAAAATACTATAATAAATAATAATAAATCATACTAATAATAATAAATGATACTGTGCTATCAAAAATGCTCTAATAAATAATATGTAAATATATTAATACACACAAAGGTGCATCTCAATGAATTAGAATGTCGTGAAAAAGTTAATTTATTTCACTAACTCAACTCAAATTGTGAAACTTGTGTATTAAATAAATTCAATGCACACAGACTGAAGTAGTTTAAGTCTTTGGTTCTTTTAATTGTGATGATTTTGGCTCACATTTAGCAAAACCCACCAATTCACTATCTCAACAAATTAGAATATGGTGACATGCCAATCAGCTAATCAACTCAAAACACCTGCAAAGGTTTCCTGAACCTTCAAAATGGTTACACAATAGCCTATACAATCATGGGGAAGACTGCTGATCTGACAGTTGTCCAGGAGACAATCATTGACACCCTCCACAAAGAGGGTAATCACAGAAGGTCATTACTGAATGGTTGGCTGTTCACAGAGTGCTGTATCAAAGCATATTAAGTGAAAAGTTGACTGGAAGGAAGAAAATTTTGCATTTCATTTGGAAATCAAGGTCCCAGAGTCTGGAGGAAGACTGGAGAGGCACAGAATCCAAGCTGCTTGAAGCCCAGTGTGAAGTTTCCACAATCAGTGATGAATTGGGCTGCCATTTCATCTGCTGGTGTTGGTCCATTGTGTTTTCTGAAGTCCACAGTCAACGCAGCCATCTACCAGGACATTTTAGCCATCTACCAGGACATTTTAGAGCACTTCATGCTTCTGCTGACAAGCTTTATGGAGATGCTGATTTCATTTTCCAGCAGGACTTGGCACCTGCCCACACTGCCAAAAACACCAAAAGTTGGTTATATGACCATGGTGTTGGTGTGCTTGACTGGCCAGAAAACTCACCAGACCTGAACCCCATAGAGAATCTACGGGGTATTGTCAAGAGGAAAATGAGAGACACCAGACCCAACAATGCAGATGAGCTGAAGGCCACTGTCAAAGAAACCTGGGCTTCCATACCACCTCAGCAGTGCCACAAACTGATCACCTCCATGCCACACCGAATTGAGGCAGTAATTAAAGCAAAAGGAGCCCCTATCAAGTATTGAGTACATATACAGTAAATGAACATACTTTCCAGAAGGCTAACAATTCACTAAAAATGTTTTTTTTTTTTATTGTTCTTATGAAGTATTCTAATTTGTTGAGATAGTGAATTGGTGGGTTTTTGTTAAATGTGAGCCAAAATCATCACAATTAAAAGAACCAAAGACTTAAACTACTTCAGTCTGTGTGCATTGAATTTATCTAATACACAAGTTTCACAATTTGAGTTGAATTTTACATCTAAGATTTTACTCCAGTTTTTTTTTTAAATAAAATTACTATAGTAACTACTATAAATTAGTATAATTTACTATATTTACTATAAATTAGTACTTTTATTCAGCAAGGATGCATTAATTTCATTATTGATGACAGCAAAGATATGTTTAATGTTACAAATGATTTATTTTTTAAACAAGTTCTTTTCTTTCTATTTCTATTCTTTCTATTTATCAAAAAATCCTGAAAAAAAATATATATAATGGTTTCCACAAAAATATGAAGCAGCCTGGCTGTTTTCAATATGAAAAACAATAGCAAAATGTTTCCTGAGCAGCAAATCATCTTATTAGAATGATTTCTGAAGGACCATGTATCACTGAAGACTGCAGTAATGAGGCTGAAAATTCAGATTTATAATCACAGGAAAAAATTACGTTTTAAAATATATTCAAACAGAAAACACTTATTTTAAATTGTAATAATATTTCACAACAGTACTGTTTTTACTGTATTTTTTGATCAAATAAATGCAGCCTTGATGAGCAGAAGAACTTTTCAGTGGTAGTATAAATGCAGAAATTTCATGTCATTCATGTCATAATGCTGCCATCTGGAGTCCATGGAGGGTTAATCGTGTTATTCTGGTGTTTGTGTCTTGGTTTCTTCATTCAGATTTTGCTGTTGGTGCTCCGTTCCATGACTCTGGGAAAGTCTATATATGGATGGGAAGTAAAAATGGAATAAATAAAGAACCCAGCCAGGTAAAGCAAAGCATCTTGGGATTTGTATGGAACACCTTTAGAATTATTTATTTAAGATTTTTGGGTAATGTTTCTACAATTACTTTCCATTCCATGTCATTGATAATGAAACAGCAAAACATAGATCAATCACATACATACCGTACCGTGAGAATAAGAAGATAGTGATTTACTGTATGTTAAACGGGTAATATGACTCTCTCATAGGTGATCGAGGGGAAATCATTGAGTCCCAGTGGCTTTCAGACATTCGGCTACTCTCTCAGTGGAGGAATGGATATGGATGGAAATGATTATCCTGATATTTTGGTGGGCTCCATGGATGACCGCATCGCTCTCTTGAGGTTCAGTCTTTCAGCAGTGTTTGCCATTTATAGAAGTTCATATTATTCAGAGGGATTTTCAACAATACTTTCCCAAACACAAAAGCCACATGAATATACAAATACAGATTTTATATATACACACATACACTTCCAATAAAAAGTTTGGACACACTTGACTGAATGGTTGTTTCTCATGATATTAAAAACATTTTTAGTAGTTGGAATTTGCTCTATACACAAATATAAATTGTGCTTATGTGCGCATTTTTTGTGCCCAAGAATTTCTCTACAAAATCGATGATGATGATTATTATTAATAATTATTTTTATTATAAATTTTATTTATACATTTTGTATTTTATTTAATTTGTATTTATTTATAATTCCAAATAAATTTAAAAAATAAACATATTATTACTATTACTATTATAATAGTTATTATTTATTTTTGTTATATTTTATTTTATATAATTTATTAATTTAATAATAATAAATTTATATAATGTATCTTTATTTATTAATGTAAAAATAAATTGATAATAATAATATTTATTATTATTATTATTATTATTATTATTATTATTATAGATGTACATATTATTCACAATAAATTGTGCATATGTAAGAATTTCTTTACAAATTGTATTATTATTGTTTTGTTTTTGTTGTTGTTTGTCTATTTATTAATTTAGTATATTTTATATCATTTATATTTGCAAATAAATAAATATATAATTTATTAAATAAAATAAATAATAAATATAATAATGAATAATAGAATGTATTGTATTATTATTATTTTGTTGTTGTTTTGTTTTATGTAATTTGTATTTATTTATATTTGCAAATATATAATAAATACATAATAAATATAATAATTAATTTATGTGCATATTGTGTTTTATATTGTTTATATTTGTTTAAATTTAAACTAGTACATTTTTCACTAAATCAGTCTGTTCTGCATGCTAACCTCAAAATGTGACATTTGATGTGTGTTTTTCAGGGCTCGTCCTGTCATCCACCTCTCCAAAAACTTAACAGTAGAGCCAAAGATTGTGATTCCAAGCCAGTGCGTTAGTTCCTGGTAAGAGGATATAGTGCACATATTTCTATTCTAACAAATGTTTCAGACACATGCATTTGATTTTTCAGTATGAATCAGTCATAAACTTATTATACTGGTCCTGTAGTACTGTTTAAAATAATTCATTATGTGTTATTTTTCTAGCATAAAGGTGAAGGTGTGTTTCAGTTACACTCTCAGCAATGGAAACAAAGCCTTCAGGAAGGCCATCAGTAAGTGTACGCCTGCTTCAGGAGTGTTTGCTCTGTGTTTTATTCCATTAACTGTGTGTTTGTTTCTCTCTGCTTCAGCTGTGAAGTACACAGTAGATGCTGACCAGAATCGCCGTGGCGCTCGAGTCCGTTTTCTTGAAAACAAGCAAAGCACATTTACAGGCCTACTGTCTTTCTCCGCTCCCGCATGTCAAGAGCTGGAACTTACTGTTAATGTGAGAAACCACCTGATCACACCACACACACACACACACACACACACACAGGTTTCCATGTTTTATGGGACATTCCATTGACAAAATGTATTTTCTATTCCCTTACCCTAAACTTACCCCTGCCACAAAACTTTCTGTATTTTTAGATTTACAAAAAACATTGTGTGTGATTTATAAGCTTGTTTCCTCTTGGGGACAAAAAGTTTTACTGGTATTACGATCCTTATGGGGACATTTGGTCCCCATAACTCAGGGAACACCAGGTAGACATACACTATACATTCACACAAATATATATTTAGAAATTAATAAATAAACAAACAAACAAATAAACAAATAAACAAACAGTTGTTACTGCAAAATAAAGTAATGGCAACTATATTTTATATAAATTATATTATATTATATTATATTATATTATATTATATTATATTATATATTTATTGGTGTAATGTACAGTTAGCCTGTCATTATTGCAAAATGAAGTATTTGCAACTTACCTATATTATATTATATTATATTATATTATATTCTTGATTATTAATAATAATAGTAATAATACATCAGTTAGATAAGATATATAGCCAACATATAATGCACGTATTTAATGCATATAGACCTTTTGCATAGGATAAGATACTTCTATAAAACAATGTTTAGAATAGAATAGTACTGCTTACTGTGTAGTGTTTACTACACTTAAAACAATTTAATTTTTAGTTTTAATGTACAGTTAATAAAGTATTGGCAACTTCCCAAAAATATTATATTATATTTTATAGTTTAATGTACAGTTAGGCAGTTGTTATTGGAAAATGAAGTATTGGCAACTTACCTTTTTATTTTATTTCAGTTAGTTTGTTTGTTTGATAGTACATTGATTGTTTTATAGTAATAATAGATTAGGCTAGCTGTTCACGTGCTGGAGTGAAGACAGAGAGCGCACAACAAAGACGGTAATCTTAATTCTTTTAATAAATCCACAAGGAATGATGACGGAAACATCCACACACAGAGGTTAACCACATACAATAATACAGCTAAACTTCTGACAAAGGGGGACTTAAGTACACAGGTAAATGAGGATAACACAGGTGATGGTTGTTAACTAATTATGACTAAACGAGAACAGACTAAAACAAAACACAAGTCCATAACTGTGACACTAGCCAACATATATAATGCATGTGCTTAACGCACATAGAAAATTTGCATAGGATAAGATACAACTAAATAGTATGCCATTCTGATCCAGTAATGTGAGTTTAGTGAATGTAAAGAAGCAACAGGATTGAAAGAAGCTGTTTTTTCTCCCCTCTACAGATTCCTGTGAGGGACAAACTTCAGTCCATAGCATTCACTCTGAATGTGTCTCTAAACCAGCAGAAGGCAGCAGCACAGCAAACGCTCCAGAGTCTGGATGATTTCCCTGTGCTGAGCGGCCAGCAGATCCTGACCGACAAAACCGAGGTACAAACCAGTTCACATTTCCATCCCAGCTGAACAGAAACCTCTGCTCACAGCTCTGGTGTGATTGTCCTCAGATTAACTTTCATAAGGAGTGTGGAGATGACAACAGGTGCAGTAGTAACCTGCAGTGCAAGGCCACATTTGCTGATGAGAATCACATTCCCTTCCCCAGGTGAGTATGAAAACTGCATGAAAACTGGTGAATATGGATATGGACAAAAGAAAACGTGTGCACAAACAGATGAACGTTTATTCATAAAGTTCAGAGGTCTTTTGCATGAATTCAGTTATTATCATTTAATTTTGGTAGGCTTATTTTTAAATCTAATGATTAATGTAACGTGCCATGCATAAAACAATGATCAGAGTGGAATAGTACTGGTAATAGTATAGTGTTTACTATATAGTGGCCACTTAATAACAATTTATTTGGTTAAAATAATTTTAATAAATGAAGTCTAAAACCTGAAAAAGATATTATAGATGTCATAAAAAGATATAAAATTATTCAAATTTATATTATATTGTTATTATGTATTACTTTACACTTATGTCATTTTTCAGAAATAAATTATTGGCAATTTACCCTATATTATTATATTATATTATATTATATTATATTATATTATATTATATTATATTATACAGACAGCATGCACCTGCAATAAAAATAAAATTTATTTTATTTTACAAGCTATTGTCTTCCTCAAAAAAAAATGCACATGGGAATTATGGGATGTGCTGGATTGTTCACAGTCAGACTATGGAGTTCAACAGTAGCATTAAGAAGCTGGTGATGATGGTGGAAGTTACTAACAAGCCGGATGGAGACAGGCAGGCCGAGGACGCCCATCAGGCCATGCTGAACATCACCATTCCCCCCTCACTCAAATACTCAGGAGTGCGCCCTCAGGTGAGGCCACATGGAGGCGCTCTCTCACCCTTCATCTCACCTCCACAGAAAAGAAAATTCACAAAGATCTCTGTAATATCTCAAATAAACTATTGTGCTATAAAAGAGCATCATAAAAGCTATAAAAGAGCATCATTTGAGATCAATGCGCCTGTATTTCCTGTACAATTTTTTTTTCTTTGGTTTGGGGTTTATTTTGTACTAAATTTTGCTATATAATTTTAAATGCATTATTTTCATAAGTAAAATAGTTTATTTGTAGGTATTTGATATTATATTGTATTATATTATACTATACTATATTAATGGTGTAATGCACAGATAGCCGGTCATTATTGCAAAATGAAGTAATGGCAACTTGCTAAAATATGAAAGCAGCTCATGGAATAAAAATAAAATGAAATGCGTTATGTAAAGGTTTTTTAAAAAGTTGTATAGTTTTAATAAATCAATACTATACTATATTATATAATGTTGTAAAATAAAACATTAGCAGCTTATCAAACACTGAATTAGAGTTCCTATAGAGACTCTTCCTAATAACTCATTAATTAGATCATTTCAATGTTCTTATGCTGTTCTTACCTTTCTTGGTTTGTCTTTATTACAGTCTGGTTTCGATATTGAGTGCAGCGCAAACGAGACTGTGATATGCGATCTCGGAAACCCATTTAAAAGCAATCAGAAGGTAGCAGTCTGTTTTCTTACTGAAAACATGTCCAATGTGTGACCTTTCTGAGGATTTGCATGTTAATTAAAGCATCTCCAATGGCTCATTTTCCACGGGCCATTTGAATGAATTCAGCTAATCAGACTGGACAGCTGATATGTTTTGCTAATTTGCTCTCACCCCTGATTTCCGTCTCCACAGGCCTCATTCATAATCATCTTTGAGACTTCTGGTATAACGCTTTACACTGAGCAGATTGAATCTCAGCTTCAGCTCTCCACGTAAGTCTGCACTAACTAAAATGCTTTCTTGTTTATACAGTGTAAGTTTCCCCTCAGTGCACAGCGTTGAACTAATGTGTTTCCTGAAGTCATTTCTGCAGGCCTTTTCTTTTATGGTGACTGACTGAATGGTGTTTGTGTTTGTCTTCAGTATCAGTGAGCAGAAGGATCTGTATCCTGTTCCTGTCACCCTCAACGTGAAGAACACGGTCCTCACTACCTTTTCCTTGTACGTACTTTGATATGTTTTTCAAATTGCGAAAAATGTGGAAATTTACAAGAAAAAAAAAAATATTCATCTGTGCATGTTAGACAGAAAAATTCACTTAACTGAATCAAGCATATCATTAATACTCTGTTAATAATGACAATGACACTTCATAGTTAAGAGTTTATCAAATGCAAATTTGCCTCAAAAACAGTCCTGATGATAAAACTCTTATTTTGATTCTGTGATTCTCATTCTCTTTCTGTCGTGTGCAGAGAAAAACAAGTGATTGACACGTCGTTCAGTGGCAGTGTGATGGGTGAATCTGCTATGAACAGCACCAGTGATGTGGGGAGTCCGCTGGAGTTTGTGTTTCGTGTGAGTGTGGCTTTCTTCAGACACACACCAAAAATGTGTTTTATTTTGGCATATCTGGCTCAAATCAGTTTAGCTGGTTGTAGTTTGAACAGCAAACCACATTTTTTGTCTCTTATGCTCACCAAGGCTGCATTTGTTTTATTAAAAAATACAGTAAATTATTTTATTGCAAGTTAAAATTATTATTACAAGTTAAAAAAGAACTGTTGTCTGTTGTTTTGTGTAGATTAACATCTTGGAAGGGAGAGCTATGTAGTCTTAATGGGTCGCGTTTCAGTCACCATTTCATATTAATTTGGTTGTATATATACATAATAAATATACACAGCACACACATATATTACGTAAACAAACTTTTATTTTGGATGCGATTAATCATTTATTATTAATCATTTATATACACATATTAGGGCTGTCTATATATACAGTGGGTACGGAAAGTATTCAGACCCCCTTCACTTTTTTTCAATTTTGTTATGTTGCAGTCTGATACTACAATTGTTTAAATTCTTTTTTTTTCTCATTACTCTACACTCTGTCCTTTATAATGACAAAGTGAAAACAGAATTTTAGAAATGTTTGTAAATTTATTAAAAAGAAAAAACTGAAATATCACATTTACATAAGTATTCAGACCCTTTACTCAGTACTTAGTTGAAGCACCTTTGGCAGCAATTACAGCCTCGAGTCTTTTTGGGTATGACGCAACAAGCTTTGCACAACTGGATTGGGGGAATTTCTGCCATTCTTCTTTGCAAATCCTCTCAAGCTCGGTCAGGTTGGATGGGAACCGTCTGTTGACAGCCTTTTTCAGGTCTCTCCAGAGATGTTCGATAGGGTTCAAGTCAGGGCTCTGGCTGGGTCACTCTAGGACATTCACAGAGTTGTCCCTAAGCCACTCCTGTGTTGCCTTGACTGTGTGCTTAGGGTCATTGTCATGTTAGAAGGTGAACCTTCGGCCCAGTCTGAGGTTTTGAATGCCCTGGACTGGGTTTTCATTAAGGCTATCTCAATATTTTGGTGCATTGAGCTTTTCTTCTACTCTGATGAGTTCCTCAGTCCCTGCCGCTGAAAAACAGCCCAACAGCATGAGGCTGCTACCACCACACTTTACTTTTGGGATGGTACTCTGCAGGTGATGAGAAGAGCCGGTTTCCTTCAAGTCAAGTCAAGTCAAGTCAAGTTGAGCTTTATTGTCATTCCGCTATATGCGGGGGCATACAGTGGAACGAGATGTCGTGCCTCACAGGACCACGGTGCTACATAAATACAGGCATACAGCAATGAAGTAAAACAATATAAACCTATACACAAACTATCCTACTGATAGATTTTGACTATAAATATACTATCTATATAAAGAAAAATTTACCTATACATAAACTAAAAAATACAAACTATACAAACTATACAGACTATACGAATGCTTCCGATAAATACTGTACATGTGCAAAGAGAGACAATGTGAGTTCAAGCAGCTGGCTGGGGAGCAGTGCAGGATAATTTGTAGTGCATGAGCATGTAAACATACATATATTACTGATATTACTGAGTCTTTTTGTGGGATTTGTGTACTCACAGCAGTGTGTGTGAAAAGTGACTAGTGCGCATAGAGGAAGAGAGTGTGCTACTATAGGTGGTTTGTACAGGCCCACTCACCTGTAGCACTCTTCGATTGCACAAACAAAGTTCCATAAGTTCCAGATGGTCCATGTTTCAGGAGGTAGGGGGTTTGTATGAGGTTTCAGAGAGGGGCGGGGTGATTTGAGTTCAGGGCTCTCACAGCCTGGGGGAAAAAGCTGTTGAAACATGATGCTTAGAATTGAGGTTCATCAGACCAGGTAATCTTGTTTCTCAGAGTCTGAGGGTCCTTTAGGTGCTTTATTGTAAATTCCAAGTGTGTTTTCATGTGTCTTCACTGAAGAGAGGATTGAGTTTGGCCACACTGCCATAAAGCCCAGATCGGTGGAGTGTTGCAGTGATGTTTGTCCTTCTGTAGGTTTCTCCCATCTGCATATATGATCATGGAGCTCAACTAGAGTGACCACCAGGTTCTTGGTCACCAGTCTAGACAAGCCCCTTCTCCATCAATTGCTCAGTTTGGCTGGGGACCAGCTCTTGGAAGAGTCCTGGTTGTGCCAAACTTCTTCCATTTGAGAATTATGGAAGCCACCGTGCTCTTGGGAACCTTCAGTGCAGCAGAATTTTTTTTTGTAGCCTTCCTCAGATCTGTGCCTCAATACAATCCTGTGTCTGAGCTCTGCAGGCAGTTCCTTTGACCTCGTGGCTTGGTTTTCGCTCTGATATGCATTATCAGCTGTGAGGCCTTTTACAGAGAGGTGTGTGCCTTTCCAAATCATGTCCAATCAATTTAATTTACCACAGGCGGACCCCAATCAAGGTGTAGAAACCTCTCTGCAATGATCAAGAGACATGGGAGGCACCTGAGCGAAATTTCAAGTGTTGTTGCAAAGGGTCTGAATACTTATGTAAATGTGATATTTCAGCTTTTTCTTTTTAATAAATTTACAGACATTTCTAAAATTCTGTTTTCACTTCATTATTATGAGGTACAGAGTGTAGATTAATGAGAAAAAAAATGAATTTAAACAACTGTAGTATCAGGCTGCAACATAACAAAATTGAAAAAAGTGAAGGGGGTCTGAATACTTTCCGTACCCACTGTATATAAAAAAGTTCAAAAGAATAGCACTAATATAAAAATAGAAATTATAAATGTCTTTACTGATGCTTTTGATCAGTTTAATCCATCCTTGCTGAATAAAAGTATTCATTTATTTAAAAGTCAAAAATAAAAATAATTCTACTGCCTCCAATTTTGAACAGGAGTGTAGTTGTAAATGTTTTTGAGCAGTAATTAAAAAGTGAATATGCCAAAAAAAAAAAAAAGGGTTTATTCAATGCTGCATTAAAGTTAAGAAATTAGGGCAAAAATATGACTATTGTATAATAATGCATACTATTATTCTAAAATTGGTAGGAAGACAAATATAATAAATACAGTATTTAATTGGTGCAGATTCCAAAAAAAAAAAAAAAAAGTAGATGGAGACCACGACTAAAAAATTGAGGTTTGAGCCCACTTTTAAAGGGATAGTTCACTCAAAATTAAAATTGTCATTTACTCACCTTCATCATATTTTAAATCTGTATAACTTTGATTTCTAAACATTGTTTTTTGTTCATACTTTGTTTGTTGTTCATACATTGTTCATACAGACAAGTCAGTGGTCACCAAAACTGTTTGGTTACCCACATTCTTCAAAATATCTTTTTGTGTCCCACAGACGAAAGTTACACAGGTTTGGAATGACTTGAGGGTGAATAAATGATGTCAGAATTTTCAGTTTTGGGTGGACTATCCCTTTTAAACTCCTTTTAAACAGTTCAAAGTGTTAAAACACTAAAAATGTGCTTTGTTTCCACTTTCCAGGTGCACGTGCTGGGAGAACCTCTGGGAGATTTGGGAACTCTGATGATTGACTTTGAATGGCCATTTGAGGTAACCAATGGGAAATGGCTGCTGTATCTCACAGAGATAGTGATCAAAGGAGCATCAGAGGCGCGTTGTGTCCCACCGGGGAAGGTTGTCAACCCTCTCAACCTCACTGTGAGTCTGAGGAAATACATCAGCCCACAGTAACTCATTTCCAATTTCATTCACTCCATTCAATTGTTGTCCTACAACATCTCTTGCAGCTGTCAGATCGAGCTACCAAACGGTCCAAAAGAGAGTTGGAGTCAGGATATCCCCATGCAGAAGCTTCTGTCACCGTCCTGGCACCTCGTAAAGTGACCCATGTGCTGGTGAGGGAGGCGTCTGCTCTGATTTTCATGCTGTCCCACCAGTTTTTTCATCATATCAATGATAAATGTCAAAAAGCATGGCTTTTATCTCTGTTCAGGAGTGTTCAAAGCAGAAGGCTCGCTGCATGACCTTCTCCTGCCCGCTGCACAACATGTCGACTCAGGCTGAGATCAGAGTCAGGTCGCACGTGTGGAACAGTACCTTGCTGGAGGTTTGTATTAGAAGCTGTTTGTGAAGTACTCCCTAAATGTTGCTCACTGAATGACTCTATGCATCTCTGTGGTTTTCTGGCAGGATTACGCCAATGCCCTGCGAGTGGAAGTGAAAGGCAAGGCCATGCTGAGACTGCTGACGGATAAACCGGCCATCAGAATGAAGAACCATACCAGAGAGGTCAGAGCTGTTCGCATTAACGTTCACCCAATAATGATTTATCTACTTCATAGTTCATAATCTCCACAGACTGTCAAACTCCAGAAATGCACTGTAAAACACCATGAAAGTAGTCTAGACGACTTTAACTCGCTGTATTGTAAGTCTTCTGAAATATCTTGGAATTTAGTGCACAAGTCATATGAACTGGGGTTTAAGAAACGATTAATATTCAGAAATATTATCGCTTTGAGTGCACTGACAGTATCAAAAAAGAACAAAACTCGAGCTGGATAATAATACTGTTGTCTTCTATTGAGCTGCTTCACAGCTGAATTTGAAGTTGTTTCATAATTGATGAACTTTGCAATATTGTCTCAGTTATTGAATTATCTCTGTTCAGGAGTGTTCTAGCTGAAGCTGAGCTGAACAATAACACTGCTATCCTGTGTAAAGCTGCTGTGAATCAGATTTGTTTCATAACTGATAACCTCTGCAAAATCAACACTGTTACTGAACTGAATTGAATCAATATTGAACCAAATTAGGCTGATTAGGCACTATTGTCTTCTGCAGAGCTGCTGTGAAACAAATTTGTTTTTGATTATTAATAAACTTTGCATTTAACATCAACAATGTTAGTGAACGGAGTCAACACTGGATGAAATTAAGCTGAATAATGACCGCTGTCTTCTATAGAGCTGTTTTACAGCTTAATAACTGTTGAATTTTACAACATTAATGGTTATTTTCCTGTTTATTACTGGGAACTGTTTTGTGTAAAGTCCAAAGTGTATAAAAATAACTTGACTTCTGAAACCGTTTTGATAACTGTAAAATACAGTGCAAAATGTAAGTCATCATTACTTACTAATTTTGACATGAAAGAGCCAATGAAGTTTGATTCTTCTAATATTTAGCTGTGCCAGTGGCACCGTAGGGTGAAGTCAGCTAAAATGGGCCACGTTTTGGTAAATGACTTATAATACCATCAAATAAGCTATGCATGAGATCTACACAGGTAATTTCAGCTTAAATCATTTCATTTTTAACAGTAAATTGACACTATTGTCTTTAGTGTGCCATAGCAACACCATAAATATATTTCATTAAATAGAAAGTTGAATGAATATTTAATTAAACAATGCAATTAAAAATGAACTGATCATGCTGTATAGGTGTGTGTTTCTGTGCATTGGTGTCTTTTGTGTGCATGTATGTGTGTATGCTTGTATTTTTTTTTTTTTTTTTAAAGACTGTTAAGATTTTGTATGGATGCATATCTAGGCCTATAAACCTATATTCACCCTCAATTTCTGTGTAAAAGTGTGTGTGTGTATGCAGCCCATTTTAGCTGAAAATTATGGCCCATTTTAGCTTAACCAGCCATTTCTACCTAAAATTACCTTTTCACAAAAATCAAAGCTTCTTTTATAAATTAAACTTTTTTTTATTTGAAAGAGCATGTCAAAACATTGTTCATAAACCTTTGCTTTTTTGGTAAGCTTACTTATAATTGCTTTAGTACCCTTATTAGTGATTAATGAAATTTTCTATGTCAGGCTCAATTACCTTACAATTTCTCTGACGAGCTTCATGTAACACTCTGCCCTGCCCGCCTTAAAAAACCAATAAAAATTGTTACATGTAAACAAGTGTTGAAGCAACAATGGAAGATCAGTTATTGTGATTTTCTGTAAAAAGTTTGAGATATGATGCTACAACTTTATTTGGCCCATTTTACCTGATAGCCCATTTTGGCTGACTTCACCCTATTTGATATGAGAGCTATGAAAAGATTAACATTTTTAGTAAATAATGACATAAATTGGTCTGTTCCTCACACAACATGATTAAATGACTTCAAAATACTTGTAATATCATTCACAAGTCATGAACTACTTTTTTTTTTTTTTTTTTGTCCTGTTCAGAGCTTGAAAGCATATAGTCACTATGAACTCTTAATCATTTTTTTTCTGTGTTCCATGGGTTTTAAATGACATGAAGGTGAACAAATCATGGCAGAATGTTAAAGTTTGGATAAACAAATCCTTTTAAATATTCTCAGTGTAACTGCTAATAGCATTGCTGAAAGCTCATCTAATTGAATTGTCTGTAGTTTTCAGTAAACATTGATCCGGTGCTGGGAGAGGAGACGCCGTATGAAGTTCCTCTCTGGATCATCATTGTTGCAGCAGTTGCAGGGATACTGTTATTAGGCATCATCAGTCTCATTCTGTGGAAGGTATTTGCGCTTTTATATTTGGTCAACATTCCATCAAGATCAAATCAAAATTTTCCCAAAAAAAAAAAATTCCCATCATTTAGAATGATCTGAAATCCAGGTCACAATTGGGCTGGGAAGTGTTATGATAGTAGAAATGTCACCTGAGGAATTCTGCTAGCCCAGCATACAGTAGTATATTTGTGCAGATACAGATCAGGACATGTCCCAATTATTTATTATATTAAGAATTACCATAAAATTCCACTGATGTGTGGTAACGTGTGTATGCATCAGCTATTTTACGGTCAACATTTTATAATATTGGTTTTATTTTGTTTTTAAGTCAAGTGTTGCATAATGTTGAGTTAAGCTTTGGTTTTGTTTTTTCACTGATGCCAGATTTTTTTTGTTATAAATAATTTTATGTTGTGGTTTGCATCTATTAGTTTCCGAACAAAAGAGAAAATAATGAAACAAGATTAAGTATTTAATTCGCTGGTTAATCAAAAAGGAGCACAAGCACATTATTTGAACAAATTATTATATTGTGGTATACACTACAATTTAAAAGTTTGGGGTTGGTAAGATTTTTTTAATGTTCATGAAAAGTCTATTCTTCTCACCAAGGCTGCAATTATTTGATCAAAAATACAGTAAAACCGTAATATTGTGAAATATTATTACAGTTTTAAGTTTATTCCTGTGAAAAAAGCTGAATTTTCAGCATCATTACTCCAGTCTTCAGTGTCATCATTCAGAAATAATTCTATGCTGATTTGTTGCTCCAAAAAAATAATTTCAGGTTTATTTGATGAACAGAATGTTCAAAAGAACAGCATTTATTTGAAATCGAAATCTTTTGTCACTTTTGATTTGAACTTGTCCTTGCTGAATAAAAAAATCATTCTAATCCCAAACTTTTGAAAAGTACCATTACATAAAATTACTCATAGCGTGAAATTAGATTTTGGTTACACTGCCCACTTTTAGGCACTTTTCCTAAAACATTTATTTTTAAACTATAACTTAACCAGGGACGGTTAATAAACGCAAATGAAAGGACAGAATTAAACCACATGCTTGCACTCCATGAAATTCAATTTGACCCAGTGCACCCTTGATGTGAAATGTCACTGCCTCTTGTTATTTAAATCAGTAATAAATGTCCCGCCTTGGGCTCCACCCCTCCTCCACAGTGCGGTTTCTTCCGACGGGCCAGCAGGAGGGAGATGTATGAGGCCAAATCCCAGAAAGCAGAAATAAAGATCCAGCCCTCTGAGACAGAGAGGCTGACGGAGGAATACTGAGCCTGCGGGGGCCCTCGGGCCGCTATGGCAGCACTGTTAGGGCCCTTCGGTAAAGCAGACCCTGGAGATCTCTCTAGTTACCATATGCTTTTTCTGACTTTTCACTTCGCAAATCGTTTTTCTGGCTTACCTCCGTAATTCCTTCCCTGCCAGAGTCAAATAACAATCTTTTCATTTCTCATTCTGTCTGTCTTGCTCAATAACCCTTAATATTCCCAGAGAAATACAGCTCAAATGGGAATCTCAATGCACTTTTTCCACTAATGAAATGATTTACATGTTTTGTGTACACTAATTTCAACTAATCCTGATTGAAGCATGAAGATAATTTTTTTTTTTTTTTTTTTTTTACTCCATTCTTTAATAATGTCTATGCATTTAAAGGGTTACTCCACCCCAAAATGAAAATTTTGTCATTAATCACTTACCCCCATGTTGTTCCAAACCCGTAAAACATTCGTTCGCCTTCAGAACACAATTTAAGATATTTTGGGTTAAAACCAGGAGGCTTGTGACTGTCCCATTGACTGCCAAGTAAATAACACTGTCAAGGCCCAGAAAAGTATGAAAGACATCGCCAAAATAGTCCATATCTGCCATCAGTGGTTCAACCGTAACGTTATGAAGCTACGAGAATACTTTTTGTACCCAATGAAAACACAAATAATGACTTTATTCAACAATTTGTCTCCTCCGCGTCACCGTAGCGTCATTTTGGAGAGTATCCACTGGACGCAAATAGCGTATGCTGTTCTGTGTCAGCCGCACCACACGGATACATTTTCAACGTTTATTTACACTTTGATTTGAACGAAAACATCGTATCCATGTGGCACGGCTGACACAGAACAGCATACGCTATTTGCGTCCAGCGGATACTCTCCAAAATGGCGCTACGGTGACGCAGAGACGAATTGTTGAATAAAGTCGTTATTTTTGTTGTCTTTGCGTACAAAAATATTCTCGTAGCTTTGTAAAATTACGGTGAAGTAATTTTGACGTAACATCGTTTTTGACAATGTCTTTCATACTTTTATGGGCCTTGACGGTGTTATTTACTTGGCAGTCAATGGGACAGTCACAAACCTCCCGGTTTTCACCCAAAATATCTTCAATTGTGTTCCGAAGACGAACAAAGCTTTTACGGGTTTGGAATGACATGGGGGTAAGTGATTTAAGGACAATTTTCATTTTGAGGTTGAAAACAGTGTTTTAAGGAATAGTTCACCAAAAAATGAAAATTTGCTGGACATTTACTCACCCTCAGGCCATCCAAGATGTAGGTGAGTTTGTTTCTTTATCAGAACAGATTTGGAGAAATTCAGCATTGCATCACTTGCTCACCAGTGGATCATCTGCAGTCAAGTCAAGTCAAGTCAAGTCACCTTTATTTATATAGCGCTTTTAACAATACAGATTGTGTCAAAGCACTTAACAGTATCAAATTGGAGGATAGAGTGTCAGTAATGTATAATAATAAGATTAAACACTCAATTTTCAGTTAAAGGCATTTCATTATTGAATTCAGAGATGTCATTGTCTAGCTCAGTTTAGTTTAAATAGTATATATGAAATCAAATTGACGATAATCGTTAGAAATTAAGTGTCCCCAACTGAGCAAGCCAGAGGCGACAGCGGCAAGGAACGAAAACTCCCTCTGTGACAGAATGGAGAAAAAAACCTTGGGAGAAACCAGGCTCAGTCGGGGGGCCAGTTCTCCTCTGGCCAGGATATTATTATTTATTTTTTTACTTATTGTATTAATTAAATTTTAAATGTATAAATGTATTATATTTCTATTTTTATATTGTTGCAATTTCTAACAATAATAGTATTATGTAGTTAGGTATTTTATTATATTATAGTTATTTTGTTTAATTTTAAGTTTTATTGTATTTAAGTCGAGGTCTTCACTGGGGATATGTCCCCGGGGCTCATCCAGGTGTCCGGCCTCCGCCGACGGTCAGGGTCGCAGACATCATCTCCCGGAGCCATCTGATCCGGACACAGACTGAGAAACAGAATAATAAAGAAACAGACAAATATTAGCTTAGATGCCATTCTTCTTACGATGTAACGAGTACATCGTGTGTTATGAGGAGTGTTCCCGGTTCCGGTTGATCTAATTAATGCAGCCTAACAATCCTTTAACGGATTTGAATAATAGAAGTGTATTAGTGTGTTATGTGTAAGCCAGGTTAAAGAAATGTGTCTTTAATCTAGATTTAAACTGACACAGTGTGTCTGCCTCCCGAACAGTGTTAGGTAGATTGTTCCAGAGTTTGGGCGCTAAATAGGAAAAGGATCTGCCGCCCGCAGTCGATTTTGATATTCTAGGTATTATCAAATGGCCAAAGTTTTGAGAACGCAGCAGACGTGGAGGACTATAATGTGATAAGAGCTCGCTCAAGTACTGAGGAGCTAAGCCATTCAGGGCTTTATAAGTAATTAACAAGATTTTAAAATCTATCCTATGTTTGATAGGGAGCCAGTGCAGTGTTGACAGAACCGGGCTAATATGGTCATACTTCCTGGTTCTAGTAAGGACTCTAGCTGCTGCATTTTGGACCAACTGTAGTTTATTGATCAAGCGTGCAGAACAACCACCCAGTAGAGCATTACAATAGTCTAACCTTGAGGTCATAAACGCATGAATTAGCATTTCTGCATTTGACGTTGAGAGCAAAGGTCGCAATTTAGATATGTTTTTGAGATGGAAAAACGCAGTTTTACAGATACTAGAAACATGGCTTTCAAATGAAAGATTGCTATCAAACAGCACACCTAGGTTCCTAACTGATGAAGAAGAATTGACAGAGCAGCCGTCACGTGTTAGATAGTGTTCTAGGTTATTACATGTGGGGTTTTTAGGTCCGATAATTAACACCTCTGTTTTTTCAGAATTTAGCAGTAAGAAGTTACTCGTCATCCAGTTTTTTATATCGACTATACATTCCGTTAGTTTCTCAATTTGGTGTGTTTCACCGGGCCGTGAAGAAATATAGAGCTGAGTATCATCAGCATAACAGTGAAAGCTAACACCATGTCTCCTGATAATATCTCCCAAGGGTAACATGTAAAGCGTGAAAAGTAACGGCCCTAGTACTGAGCCTTGAGGTACTCCATACTGCACTTGTGATCGATATGATACCTCTTCATTTACTGCTACGAACTGATGGCGGTCAGATAAGTACGATTTGAACCATGCTAAGGCACTTCCACTAATGCCAACTAAGTTTTCTAGTCTATTCAAAAGAATGTTGTGGTCGATAGTGTCGAACGCAGCGCTAAGATCCAGTAGAACTAATAAAGAGATACAACCACGATCAGATGATAGAAGCAGGTCATTTGTAACTCTAATGAGAGCAGTCTCAGTACTATGATACGGTCTAAATCCTGACTGGAATTCCTCACAGATACCATTTTTCTCTAAGAAGCAATATAATTGTGAGGATACTACCTTTTCTAGTATCTTTGACAGAAAAGGGAGATTTGAGATCGGTCTGTAATTAACTAGATCTTTGGGGTCAAGTTGTGGTTTTTTAATGAGAGGCTTAATAACAGCCAATTTGAAGGTTTTGGGGACATATCCTAATGACAATGATGAATTAATAATAGCCAAAAGAGGATCTATGACTTCTGGAAGCAGCTCTTTTAGTAGTTTAGATGGAATAGGGTCTAACATACATGTTGTTGGTTTAGATGATTTAACAAGTTTATACAATTCTTCCTCTCCTATAATAGAGAATGAGTGGAATTGTTCCTCAGGGGATCTATAGTGCACTATCTGATGCGATACTGTAGCTGACGGCTGCATGGTTACAATTTTATCTCTAATAGTATCGATCTTGGAAGTAAAGTAGTTCATAAAGTCATTACAGCTGTGCTCTTGAGAAATGCCAACACCTGTTGATGCTTTATTTTTCGTTAAATTAGTGACTGTATTGAATAAATACCGGGGGTTATGTTTGTTTTCTTCTAGAAGAGACGAAAAGTAATCAGATCTAGCCGTTTTTAATGCTTTTCTGTAGGATAGGGTACTTTCCCGCCAAGCTATACGAAATACCTCTAGTTTTGCAGTGAATGAGTGCTGTCAGAATGAGTGTACAAACAGCTGATAAAAACATCACAATAATCCACATCAACTGAGTCCATCAATTAACGTTTAGTGAAGTGAAAAGCTGCGTGTTTGTAATAAACAAATCCATCAAGACATTTTTACTTTTTTTTTACTTTCCGTAATATTGCTTTATCCAATGAAAAAGCCATTTCTCTGAATCAGGAGAGAAATATGCACAGATCAAGCAATGTTTAAAAGCCAAAACAAATATGTTAGTGGATTTTGATGTGAGAGGACAACAGGGAATGGACTTTTTCACTGGAGGAAGCATTATTATAGATAATAATCAACAGTTTAATGTTAAAACGTGATTTGTTTCATTCTGACGGCACCTATTCACTGTGAGCAAGTGATGTAATGTTGAATTTCTCCAGATCTGTTCCCATGAAGAAACAAACTCATCTACATCTTGGATGGGGTGAGGGTGAGTACATTTTGAGAAGATTTTCATTTCTGGATGAACTATTCCTTCCAAGAAATAATTCACCCAAAAATTAACATTCTGTCATTTACTTACCCTCTCGTCATTGTATTTATTTTCTTCTGTCAAACCGAAAATGAGATGCACAATTTCCATGCTGCTGTTTTTCAAGAAAAGTGGATTTAAATTAGTACTGCAAAGCTCCAGAAATGACAATAAAAAGCATTATAAAAGAATCTTTAAAGTCTCATTTGTCATCTGTATCATAAAATTTGCTAGCAAACAGCTTTTCTCATTCGTCACATGACCAATCACAGTGCAGCAAGTTTGAACAAACAACATGAGAAAATGTAGCTGTAAAATTTATCAAATAGCTTCAGAAGACTTGAAATATAGAGTGCAAGACATATAAACTCCTTTTATGATGCTTTTATGGAGCTACAGGGTTGTCTTGAGGGTGAATAAATGCTAACATTTAAAATCTTATTACTTTTTACTTTTCAAGTTTCATTACAAAGTATATCCGTCACTCTTACCTGAAACGTTTCTTTGATTCTGTGTCTGTCTCGAGCAGTGTGGTTTCTTCAAAAGGACCGTTTACTACAGGATAATGCCAAAATACCACGGTGTGAAAGTACGCAAAGAGGAACGTTATAACTTGGCATTTCAGCCCGAGCAAGAACTGAGCAAGAAACTCTGGGTCACCAACTGGACAGAAATGCATGAATATTACTACTGACCTCTTCACCTCTCTCCGTCCACAGCCAGGTGGAGCGTGATGATTGCAGGATATCTTTTATTAACCCCGCCTCAACTCAACAGACACTGGACACTGGCATTTGCAGCTGCCATTCACGCAGTGAGAATATTTTGAAATGTTTGTTGGTCTGTGTGCAATATCATGATTTGTAGACCATTAAACTGCTTTCTACGAAGCCAGAGTATTGTCTGGGACATCCTTGACTTAGTAATGAGCAACTGATTTATTTTTCTAGTTTTAAATCTTCATGAACATGTAAATATGCTTTGTGTGCTTCATTGCATTTTAAATTTCATTCCATTGTAATTTTTTTTAATGTCACTATAATAGTTCCCCTTTCCAGAGCCTTGGGTCATTTTACTCATTGAGATAAGGAGATCTTTTCCATCATGCTATAACTGATTTGAAACCAGTTCTGATCAAACAGCACTGACGAAATGGACTTGATTTTCAAGTTCCAGTTGCTTTGTCTTTGGACACTAATTTTGTAACCGTGTAAGAACTGCTCAATTTTTTTTCCAGCTACTTCCTCCCATGGAGGAAGACTACTGTGTTTAAGTTTAAGTAAAATGTTTGGCCAAACCATCATGTTCCTGTCAGCATTAGTTGGGTGAACCTCTTGAAGTTGGGTCAATCTCAAATTACAACAAAAAAAAAAAGTGTGTGTAAAATATTATATATATATATATATATATATATATATATATATATATATATATATATATATATATATATATAAATATAAAGCTTAATTTAGGACTTTTATTTTTACATTGTGAAGCAATTTTGTGACAATTATGCACAATTAAATTCTCATTACTGGAATACAAAAAAAGCATTTGTATTGTACGAGCAAAAATCAAAGCTGATGTGATCAATAAAATATATAGCCCTGCCCCAAACTTTACTTAATGTTTGGTGACTCAATGTTGATTTTTTTTTTTGATTTTTTTTTTTGTATGATTTTGTGGTGTAATATGATGCAAGTCACTCTGTTCTTGTCCATTTCAGAGTTTTACATTAATATGTCTTTATTTGTTTTACCCTCTACTCAAATAGTATTGTATTGACCCTTTTTTTTTTTTTGTGCAGAACAGCAGCTACTAGAAACTACTGTCTTGGTGCGATTCGTCATACAAGTGAAGAATGTTGATTTTATGCTTGAACAAATGCTATAATTTCTATTAAAAAAAGATGTGCATGTACTGCCAAGCCACAAGGATTGTTGCAGGTTTCAATTCAGTTCAGCTCAGATCAGTCCGCTTTCAGTAATGGGAATACTGAAAATGTTCACGTGGTTTAATGTTCACATGGTTAATTGCTTGAAGTTTTATATTGTAGAGAAATTTAATATAATCAAGTGGTGGATTAGAGTGGATTGTCAGAAAGAAGTCCACATTGGTTGACTCATTTAGTTATTAGAGGGGAGTTGGATACTAAACCACTAGAGTTCACTACATTCTGAGCAAATGCTTATATACCTCAGACCTAGGTATAGAGTTAAGAAAATATACTGTATGTCCACACAGGAAAAAAACAAACAAAAAAACATGGTCTGTAAGGTCTTTTTTTTAATATATTGTACTGATATTAAAATGTTTTTAAAAAAAATTGAAGGCTCATTTTTTATGAAATGTTCCTGCACTCAGGCAATACACAAAGCCAGAATGTCTGTATAATTCTTTATATTCTATAAAGGTTTACCAGTAAAATCAATCAGAAATGCATACAGCTAAGACTATACAAATACTTGATAACAGCAGTCAAACATTTAAAAAAAATTTTACAAATAAATTACAAGTCACCTTTCATTGCATAGTCAAACAAATTTGACCAAAAATAATAAATATACATTACATTCAAAAAGAGGTGGATTTTGTCAAAAAGTAATGACTGCATGGTAAGAATAGAATGTGTTTTAAGGATTTTACTTAAGCTCCATCTGAGACCTTGATTTGTCCTGTAAGCATTTAGTCTTCCTGTATCTGTAGACCAAATAGATGATGCCAAGCAGGAAGACGATGCTCAGAACCAGGAGAATCCACTGTCCCGCCAAAGCGCCTGCCTCATCCACACTCAAACCCAGGAAACTGACTGCTTTCGGCTTCTCTTCCATCACTGAAGTGAATGAAACAAGCAGGTGAGAAGTGTGTGAGCATTTTACTAGTGTTAAAAAGTGCTATGGTCTGGTTTTTTATTATTGAAGGTAGTTTTACTTTTGTGAATGTTAACACATAATGTTACTTAGCAGACAAGTAAAAAAAGAGATTGTTTCTGAATAAATATATACTATAAATAACATTATATATACTATAATAAACCTCAAATGAAGTTTAAAATCCTAATATTAATGACATTTCTGACCCTGTCACTTGTCATTTTCATCATAAGTAGAATAGAACAGAATGGAATGACAGATTATTTTTATAAATATTATAATTGTGTATGTACAGTAAGTTGGTTAAAAACTGTTTCCTTAAGTTATGAATCTTTTTTTATTGTATTTTATACATTTTCTATTATTACACAAAGTCTTGTGTGATGGTAATGACAGCAATATTGGGGACAGAGATTCTGTTGTTATAAATAATAAAATTGTACATATACAGTACCAAGTTTAAGTGAAAATGTGATCCTTATGAAGTTCTTAAAGACATCTTTTTACAAATGTATTTTATAAATGTATATTATATTATATCATATTATACAAATTATTGGTGTGATAGTAATGACAGCAGTATTGGGGGAAGAGATTCTGTTATAAATAATAAAATTGCACATAAACATATACTTATGTCTGTACGTTAATTGAAAATTTGATATCTGTTCTTATGAGATCTTTTTATAAATCTATTATATAAATGTTATAAATAAATTATAGAAGAGAAGTTAAAAAATATGGGTAAGGGGATTAGTCAGAAATGTAGAAATTCTGACAAATTTTACTTTTCAGCACAGAAAATAAAAAAAAATAGATTTAAAAAAAAAAAAATACAATTACAATTCTAAAATTACAATTATATTCCATTCCTTACTTTCCTTATTTGAATAATCACCCAAATCCAGTGGTTTACAATTGAGTTGGAGCTTCAGTATCTTGGAAAGTTATAGAGATTGGCTTTCTAACATTCAAATTTTACTCTGCTCCAATTAATTTGACTGAAATCCATCCCAGTTTCCCAGCTGAAGCACATTTATTTTTCAATAAAACACAGGAAATTGAGTGGTAAACCAACATTTGAGTGTCGATTCATGAACTCCAAGCTTACTTTTGTAAGGCGTCCAATCATACTCTGGCCATCCCAGGACATCACCGTTCTTTTTGTTCTCCTCCTCCAGCCACTCGATGAGCGGTTGGAAATACTCCATCAGAGGCTGGACTGACATTTTGGGCTGGCCAGTAATCAAAGTCATGGCTTCGGGCCAGGGTTTACTGAAGCCCATTTTCATCACATCACTGAGGAGGAGGAGGGAGTAGAACTCTTTTACTCGCAGGCAAAAATGATGAGAATCTATAACATCTTACTACTTTATTGCTCCTAGTGCTTGTAAAAACTGGAAACAGTTCTCAGTAATTTACTGACCCCAGGAGTTTCCCTGCTTCTTTGGACTGGTAGATGTCACAGTTGTGGAGCGGAGCTGGCTGACCGGCGGCTTCACACAGGGCTTTGTGGAACTGGAACTGGATTACAAAACTCACAAAGTACCTTTTGGAGCCAAACCAAATAAACGGTCAATCCAAAGGCTTATTTAATTAGATGAGTTGTGTAACATGATAGATGCAAGATCTTTCCACATTAGTGATATATTTTATTGTCTACCTGACGTAGGGCACATTAGCTGGGATATGGAACTTTGCACCTGGGTCGAAGTCTTCCTCAGTGCGTGGTACAGGTGGACACAATCCCTGGTACTTCATTCTGTTAGTATAAAATACACAAATTCAGCTCTGGTATAACTGTACATATTGCACAGCTTTGATGTTAATATAACTGATTAACAAACAACAGTAACAACTAGGGGTATAACAATACCTCGATATGGATCAATGCATCAGTTAAATGACAAACAATATGATGTATGGATGCAACACATAAAAAAATATATACAGTATTTTTTATAATCGCGATTTGATTGAGTATACAGCCCTACTTTTCATTTATTTGTCCGCATTTTGTCCGTCCACATTTTCCTCATTACCTAAATCATAGTGCCCTATTAACAGTAACGTTAGTTTTTGATTAATGGAAAAAGGGTCACCTCAGGTTCCACCACTCTTTGTTGTATTCTGAGCTTGAGATCCTTCCATCAAACACCTTCCACCTCCACTGGTCCATCAGGTAACCAAAAGGCAGGAAGGCAATCTTATCCAAGGCAATGCTCATCAGGAAGTTGATGGTGCTTTCTACAGACCAGTAAGACACTTAGGGTTTGAACTGGCATTTTGTTGCAAGCTTCTTTGTAGATGTATGAGCTGTACCTTTATTGTTATCCACCTTGTCCAGCAGGCCAATGCTCTGGAGATGTTTAGGTGTGGAAACGGACAGGGCCAGTACGTCACCAATGGCCTCGTGGAATCCAGGGTTGGCGCCGTCGCGGAAAGAGATGGGTTGATCCTTATACTGCAGGAAGTACTGAACGTGGCCCATCTCATGGTGCACGGTGATGAGGTCGTCCATGGTCACCACCGTGCACTGCTTGATCCTTGAGATGGGAAAAGTTAACAGTGAGGTTCACAAGATAACACGTGGAAAGGAAAAGGCTAGAAAGTTGTTGTTTCAGATGTCTTTACAGCTCTAGCATCCTCTCTTTGTAAAAATGAGCAACAGGAGTGGTTGAAATTAGGGTTTGTTTGGCCAGGGAGACATATTAGGACAATTCATGAGAAATAGGCTCAGTCCAAAACTAGCTTGCTGCCTTGTTGTGTACTGTCTATAGGAAGCACAGTGACAGAATTAAGAAAAAACCAAACACTCTACTGTACAGAAAAAAACTTTATATGTTAAAAATATATTTTAATTTTTCAAATTTTATGCTTTAAAACAATATAAATAAATGTGAACTGAATGTAATGCTTTAGTGTCACTTCTAGTGAAACTTGTATGCCATTTAATTTGTAATTACTTATTTGTAATTAAGCTGCAGTTTACTACATTTAAAACACACTAACTTTAAATATCAAATAACACTAAAGTTAAATTTATAATCAAGTACTTTACATGTCCTGTATTATGTTAATCAACACATCCAAATAAGTGTACTTTAAGGCACAACAAAATATTATTAAACCAGTGTAAAAAGAAAGATAGTGTAAAGATAGTCATAAACGTGTACTTTCTTTCAGTGACTAATTTCATTAATAGTATTTGCAAGTGCAGTTTTAAAAAAATATATAATTTTATAATTTGAAGTACACTACAAATGCACATTCAATATCCATGTTTATATCCATTTTAAGTATATTAAAAAATTCTGCTACCTTGGATAGATTTTTGGACAAACTTCACATCATTTTTTTACAAACGGTATCACATCCTTCGTTATTAAAGTGCCCCTATTATGGGTTATGAAAAGTTCATATTTTGGTTTTGAGAGTCCCCAACAACAGGTTGACATGCATGCAAGGTCAAAAAACACTTTCATTGTCTTATAATATGCATTTATTTTTACCTTATTTGCTCAACGAATCCCATACGATTCGCTCAACGATTCATTTTTCCAAACCCCTCCTTTGCGTGACACTAATCTGCGGGGATTGGTCCGATTGGTCTCAGTTTCATTTCATCATGCCTGTACTGCCTGATAAAGCAGCCTTTGTGAGCGCAGTGCTGCTTTGTGTACAGCGTTACCGGGGAAACCCTATTTTTACCGCTCTAAAAGCGGAATCTAGTGGCAAAGAATGAATTTGCATTTTCATTCAGACCAATGCGAAAAGACCAACAAGTGGGCGGGCAATATGCTAATGCTTCATGTTGATGTCAACATGAAATGGCTTGGGATTTGTTTTAAAAACGACTCATTTCAATGATTCAGAGTCAACTCTTTCTTTTGAGAGACAATAACTTTACACACGGTGCACTTTCAGATTTAAATCTTGGTAGGATGTTTTCATTCATTTAGAGCTGTGTTACACACCGCATGAAAGGTAATTTTCAAAAATCCATAATAGAGGCACTTTAAGCTAATATATCAAACCTCTTCTGCCCTAGTATGGACCATCTTACTGTGATATGAGGCTTGTACCTGAAGTCTTTGCGGTTGTAGAAGTCCCAAGCTGAAGCATGGCAGACCACTTCATGTCCATCTGTTGGCTTTTTCAGCATGGACTTGTTCCAGAACTCTGGAGGCATGGGCAGAAGACCTATAGAAGTGAAGAACCGGTCCGATTCCTCGAACATCCGCTTGGGGTCCCAACCCTGAAGAACCAAAGAGCACCTCACAATCAGAGGACACCATGCACACAATTTACAGGTATGAGTGCCATTTATGTCCTTCATATGCCATTGTACAAAGCCTTCACCAAACGATATATCATTTACAACATACAACAAACATTTGTTTGCAATGTTTGTATTTCAATAATCCAATGAGATTTTGAATGCACACGGAGGAATAAAATGTGTCTATCATACTTGTTTGCACTCCATGCAAACAAGATGCTATTTGTTGCTATTTAGGCTTGGTGCAAACAGTATCTACCACTATTTACACTCAGTGTAAACAGCATCTACCTTCTTTGACACCTAATGTAAACAGCCACTGCTTTCAGAAAATGGGGCTTTTTCCAAGAAATCAGACTGTCGGAATAGAAATAGATTAAAAAATGTGTTTTTAGTTGTAATCTTACTTGAGCAATCATGGCTGGCGTGGCATCCACTTGTGTGGCATCAGGGTACGGAATGACAAGATCCATGATTGCAGACCACGTTTGGGCCCACATATTTCCTGAGAAAAACCAAGCAGAGAAGAACATCAGCCAACTGAAAGGCAGGATGTGAGAGATCTCTGACCAATGGCACTGGAGGAAACCACTGGGTACCATTGCGTACACACAAACACAAGTACACACAGTTTCCCACACGCAAATGTAGCCACTGATATGTACACACACACAGAGTTACGCTTGGTGATTTTGAAAGCACATTAAATCCTGTCGATTGCTTTGGAGTTGCCGCAAACAACTGCAGAATATCAATGTAAACCCTCAAGAAAAAAGAAAAAAATGTGGACAGTGTTTTTTTTAGTTTTTTCAGTGATTTTAATCTTTGATAAATTTAGCTCATTTCAGTAAATTCAACAATGAAAAACATTTCACACATTTCACACAGTGATTTTTTTTTAGCAGAAATTATGTAGATTTTGTCTAGTTGTTCATGTTTAACCACTTCTGTGAAAGAAACTTTGGGTTTAAAGAATTATGTAGGGATGCATGGTTAGAAAAAGATTTGAAAATGTTCAAATCAAATAATTTGCTGTATTTGCATTGAGGTGGCAAAGGATGCAGAATTCAAATTTGGCTGAAAATAAGAGTCCTGTACGTCTAAATATGTTTAGATCTTCACAGTAAAGTTAACACTTCCGAAATCTCTGTGTAAACAATGAGTGACGTCGTATACGTGCGAGAGATCATTTCCGGCGTTTGCGCAGACTAAGCCAGAGCGTGCACACACACGTCACACACAGGATGCGTGCGCACCCTCAGATAACTTGGACATGGTTGTGTACAAGAGGTAAAAAACGATATAAATACTGTTCATTTTCTCACACAAACCACACGTTTCGTATGGTCTTAGACCATCAATGTGTAGTTACGATGGGGAATTGTTTAATTTGGATTTCTCATGTTCTTTTTCCCTCTAATAGAGACAGTGACCTATACCTGCCATTATATGACTGAGAGACTAGAAGGGTTTGACCTAAAAATATCACAATTGGATCTACTGAAGAAAAAAAGACACCTACATCTTGAATGCCCTTGGGGTAAGCTGATAGATACCAAATTTTAATTTCAAAGTGAACTATCCCTTTAAATCTATATTTTTGGACAGTAATGTTGATCCAGGAATTTTGGCAACACAAGGATGCGCTATTTTCGTTCAAATCAAAGTATAAATACACAGAATACCCATCCTTGTGTTGCGGCTGATACAGAAGAGCGTACGCGTTTGCGTTCAGTGGATAATATCCAAAATGACGCTACGTTGACACAGAGAGACAGAGAGGAGACGAATTGTTGAATAAAATCATTATTTTTATTTTCTTTGCGCACAAAAAGTATTCTCGTCGCTTCATAAAATTCAGGTTGAACCAGTGATGGCAGATGGACTATCCTGACGATGATTTTCATACTTTTCTGTGCCTTTTCTGTGCCTCCCGGTTTTCATCTAAAATATCTTAAATTGTTTTCCGAAG
Source organism: Spinibarbus caldwelli (assembly GCA_039654775.1). Taxonomy (NCBI): domain Eukaryota; kingdom Metazoa; phylum Chordata; class Actinopteri; order Cypriniformes; family Cyprinidae; genus Spinibarbus; species Spinibarbus caldwelli. The sequence continues at coordinate 25,739,849 of CM077257.1, forward strand.
ATGAGCGAAGCTTTTAAGGGTTTGGAACGACATGGGGGTAAGTGATTAATGACAAAATTTTCATTTTATAGTATAGTATAGTATAGTGGCGTGTCCAAGTATGGTGACCCATACTCGGAATTTGTGCTCTGCAATTAACCCATCCAAAGTGCACACACACACAGCAGTGAACACACACACCGTGAACACACACCCGGAGCAGTGGGCAGCCATTTATGCTGCGGCGCACGGGGAGCAGTTGGGGGTTCGGTGCCTTGCTCAAGGGCACCTCAGTCGTGGTATTGAGGGTGGAGAGAGCGCTGTACACTCACTCCCCCCACCCACAATTCCTGCAGGCCCGAGACTCGAACCCGCAACCTTTAGGTTATGAGTCCGACACTCTAACCATTAGGCCACGACTTCCCCCAAAAATTTTCCCCAAAAAATTTTGGGGTGGAGTAACCCTTTAATATTGAAATGTCAAGATATCAATTTTTTTGTCAATCAACTTTTTGTACTGAAGTATGAAGTTCACAAAGTCTCATGCAAATCAAAAGGTTCTTCACATTGTGACTGAATTACACAAAGTAAATACTGTTGTTAAAAGTTAATTTTATCTACATCTCAGTGCTTTACATGTGCATTTCCAACAAATAAACATGTAATATTATTACTAACTGCACTTGTTAATGCAAAAGAGCAGCAATTTAAGGATTAAAATGTCTTTATGATTAAAAAAAACTAATTCCCCACCTTCCCCACCCAGCGCTACCAAATCAGGTACTGATCCCACGTTTTGGCAAATTGGTGACCTATTCGTACATTTTTATACGATCTGCTTACTTATTCCCTAGTGATAGTTATGTTTAGAGGTGGACCTTCATGCTTGCTTTTTGTCTAAAAATGTAAATTGTAAATTTATGATTAATTAACATGAAAACGCCACCTTATAAAATAGATACAGTACGTTTTCCAGTGAGATCGTGCTGATTTTGTCACAAAACACAAGTTTGGGATAAAACCTACTACCAAAATTTATCTGTTGATTGATTTTCTGTGTTGATTTTTATTTTAAAAACTGATTCTAATTCAAATTTCAATTCCCATGAAGTAAAAGAGAGCCAGATTTCAAGTTCTGAGTTTAGATAACAGTTACATGTATATCATGTTTTTGGTTTACTTACCAAAGCATCTTAAAAAATAATTTTATTACACTATGTATATTTCATCTCTTACCAAGCAGATGAGTTGGAATTGGTCCTTTAAGGTTGATTCGTTCTGGTCCGTATTTCTTGTACAGTGCCCTGCGCACATAGGCATGGACGTTGAGGTAGAGCGGTTCTAGATCTTTCCACAAGGCCTCCAAATCCTCTTCAAAGGTGGGGGTCTCATACAGAGAACGCCAGAATGCCCCATTATCCGTGTGACCTGATATTAGGTAAACAATCAACATCAGAGCTTCATTAAAAGCTCTCAGGAACTATTCTTAATGTGAGTCGGTGTTTATTGCCACTTGAAATAAGTTTGTAAAATGTGGCCTGAAAATTAAATTCACAGAAAGATATTAAATATCTTTCTCCGGCTGTCCCGTGTTGCAAGAGATTCTCATACAAAAAGTGCTTTATTTTCAGGCACTTACCATTGCTCTTTGCAGCTAAGTTGGCAAGCTCCACATATCTCTTGTAGCTGTTGCGGAGCTCTCTGCCTGAGGCATTACGCCAACCCTGCCAGGCGAACAGTAGCTCATCGTAATCCCTGGACTCGGCCATGATCTTATTCAGATCTGGAAAACAAAACACAAACACATCAAAAACAGCATAAGGGAGTTATAGTAATCAATTTGGCAGGCTGTGATATGAAAAACAGACTCTGTAAGCACTTTCATTGTTCACTGTTCCACTACAAACTGTTTGCGGTTAGCATAACTAACAAAAGACAGAAAAGGCCACAGTGAGTTTTTGCACAGCGTGTGCATAACTTTTAAAACATCCAAAAAAAAATCTTGTCTAAACGTGTTCAAATTGTTCAAAATTGTTCAAAATTTTGAAAGCTTCTTCTGTTCACCAAGGCTGCATTATTTGATCAAAAATAAAACAGTATTGTGAAATATTATTCCACTTTAAAAGAACTGTTTTCAATTTTAATATATTTTAAAGTATAATTTATTCCTGTTATGCAAAGATGAAATGTTAGCACCATTTACTCTAGTCTTTTTCCTCTTTTTAAAGTTGGTGAAAACACTGTTGTGGGCTATTTGACCAAATGGAAACACAAAAACTATATTTCTCCCACTCACAACTATAGAACCCAGAAATGTGAAAAAGGTCAGTATGCTAATTTGCTGCTCAATTTTCTATTATTATCAGTGCTGAAAGCAGTTGTGCTGCTTAATATATATTTTGTGTAAACTTTGAATTGTGAACTTTTTTTTTTGGTTAATAAAAGCTCAAAAAACAGAATTTATTTGAAATATATATATATATTGTAACATTCTTTGTCACTTTTGATCATTTTAATGCATTCTTGTTAAATAATAATAATAATAGTGGTAAAACTTCACCCAAACTCTTGAACGGTATAGAAAAATGAATAAAAGTGAACTCACCTGGATCTAGAGGCAGACAAGTTGAGTGATCCTTGCAGACTCTGGCTACACTGTACAGGGTCTCCATGGATGCTAGCAAATTACTGTACTATGGATATGAAAAATGTATGAGAAGTCATAATGTAGTCTGTCAAAAAGCCCAAGTTCAGCTCTAACAAAAACAACTGTAACCTGTTGTTAGTTACCACAGTCAAAAATGTAAGATGTAAGTGTCAAAATGACTCTTTTTGATCTTTCAGTATGTAAAATCTGTCTATCTGTCTGTCTGTCTGTCATCTGTCTGTTTGTCTTACCTCTATAAGATCATCTTCAGAAAGTGCAGCTCTCTCAAGGTCACTCAGTTTGGTCAGGATTCTCTTCACCGACTCGTCCTGGAAGTCGCTGGTGTCGAACTTACGGGCCTCTAGTCCATAGATCTTTGTGTGGTTGGCCATCTCCAAGTTTTTTTGCAGCTAAAGCCAAAAATTGCAGCATGAGAGACTGAGAATGTGTGGTGTTGTAGAATAGAGAGCAGGCCGGGCCTCACCATGATCTTCTTGTTGGCTTCAGTAATGTCAGTGTTGTAGGTCCAGGAGGCCTCAGTGTAAGCGTTCCAGACCTCCTCCGCTGTGCGGTTGTATTCCTCCAAGAACTGCTTGGCCAGCATTTCATCTGTTATTTTACCTGAGGCATTCAAAAAACATGAGAATGAGTTCTGCTCATTTTCTGAGAAGGCATTGTAGGCTTAATATATAAGGTAGCAGCATTTTAAAATATCAAAAAAAAAAAAAGAATTGGAAAAAATAAATCAAGGCTTTTAAAGACAAAATCATATGTAACTTTCACTTCAAAGAGGAAAAAATAAAATCGTCCCTATGGAAAAACCATGCGCAAGTACATTTTGGCGTAGTTTAAAAAAAAAACAAAAAAAGAGTACTTATTAAATGCAAGAGTACTTAAAGATGAAAGTTTAAGAGATTTATTGTCAAAATACGTTCCCTTAAACTAGCTTATTGTTCATTTACTACTATAATGGGTTTATCTCCCTCAAGGAAATTAATATTTGGTTATAGAAGTGTATGTTTGCATAGGTTGCTTGAAAATATGCTTTATTTTTGTAATTCAGCTATGTGACACTAAGGAAATAATTTGCTTTCAAACTATATATTAAGTGCAAACTGAATGTGATGTTGGACGCTTAATTGCATGTTCATTTCAATTCATTTAAAATGTATTATAGTTTAAATTTACATGAAATGCAGTTAGTTTAACTTAAGAGTTTATATTATCCAACACAACAAAATGTTAAAAATATTATTGAAACGTAATGACTTCAAATGTACTTTTAATTAATATTAATTAATTAATTTATTTATTAATATACTTATAATTTTACATTATTACAAAGTGCACTTTTTAAGAACTTTAGTCATGAAAGTGTACACTCAATTAAGTAGCATTTTATTTCATTACTTTCACATTATAAGTACATTTTTAAGGTTTAAGGTTTCAAGTACACTACATTCAGTACAGTTAAGCACACTTCTTTTTCACAAGCTTAAAAAACATGGATTTGGCAACTCTGCAGCTAAGAGACACAACATTTCCACCGGGTGCATTTATGTGCAGGTCAGGGGGCATGATTAAATGTGTTATTTGTAATGTGTTATGTTATTTTCTTTATATAATTATCTCGATTATGAAGCTAAACTGGCTGTCCTAATAAAAATAGTTTGCACACGTTCTTACCGATGTCTTCAGGGTAGCCCTCTGGTACTGGTGGCACCCAATTAAAATCAGGCCAGCCCAGCGTCTCTTCCGTTTTCGCGTTCTGTTCCTGCAGCCAGGTAGTAACTGGCTCAAAATAGCTCATCAGGGGGCTGGCGTCCATTTTGTCAGTGCCCAGAGCCTCTTGTAGCACTTCTGTCCAAGGCTTTGAAGAGCCAGCCTTCAAGACTTTCCTTCCAAACAGAATAATAGCACTTAATTTCAGTGTACAGACTTTCCGTTCATAATGATGATACAGTGGTTTCATTCAAACCCCTGGCAGTCGCACTTTAAACTCAATACATACTCTAAAACAGCTCCAGCCTCTCTTGATCTGTAGATATCGCATTTGTGCAGAGGTCCGGTATGTCCAGCCGCCTGACATAATTTCTGATGGAACTGGAACTGTAGAATGAAGCTCACAAAGTATCTACGAGAGGTTAAATGAGAGAAAATAGTTATCTTCTCTGTGTACATCATAAGTTTTGATTATTGATTGCTAATTTGGCACGGGCAGCACAGGGTGATAAGCCCACCTGATGTATGGTGTGTTTCCAGGAATGTGATATTTCGCTCCAGCATCAAAATGCTCCTCTGTACGTCTGGTTGGTGGACAGATGCCTTGGTATTTTGTCCTAATAAAAGGAAAAATATTCATATTCAATTCAAGAAAGTACTGTTGATTTACATTTAAATACAAATACCTTATCTTAGTTGACTGATAGCATGAAAAAAACCCTCACCAAAGTGCAAGGAGATTTAACTTGTATTTACACTACTTTTCAAAGGTTTGGGGTTGGTAAGATTTTTTTTTTTTTTTTTTTTTTTTTATGTTTTAAAAGAAGTGTCTCATTGTCAGCAAGGCTATATTCATTTAATCAAAAATACAGTAAGAAATCATTATAATATGCTAATTTACAGCTCAAAAACATTTATTATTATCATAGTTTAATATTGTTGTGGAATACATGATCTCTCTCTCTCTCTCTCTCTCTCTCTCTCTCTCTCTCTCTCTATACTGTACATATGTACATATATTCCAGGAATCATTAAGTAACAAAGTTCAATAAAACAGCATTTGTTTAAAACAGATATCTTTTGTGACACTATAAATGTCTTTACTGTCACTTTTGGTAAATTTAATATTTCCTTACTGAATAAAAGTATTCATTTCTTAAAATAAATTCATAAATAAAAATTTTACTGACCCCAGACTTTGGAATGGTAGCCCGTTTCCGCCACTGAATAAAAAATTAAAAAGGTAATTGCGACTTTTTATCTCACAATTCTGACTTTTTTTCTCATAATTGCATGATACAAACTCGCAATTCTGACTTTTTTCTCAGAATTGTGAGCTATAAACTCACAATTCTGACTTTTTTTCTCGCAATTCTGATTTTTTTTTCCAAGAATTGTGAGATATAAACTCACAATTCTGAGAACATTTCAGTCTTTCCCCCCTCAAAACTGGACTTTAACTCGCAATTGCGAGTTTATATCCCACAATTCTGAGAAAAAAAAAATCAGAATTGCGAGAAAAAAAGTCAGAATTGCGAGTTTATATCTCGCAGTTCTGATTTTATTTCTCAGAATTGCGACTTTATGTCTCGCAATTGGGAGTTTATATCATGCAATTCTGACTTTATTTCTCAGAATTGCGAGTTTATATCTCACAATTCTGAGAAAAAAAGTCAGAATTGCGAGAAAAAAAAGTCAGAATTGCAAGATATAAACTCGCAATTGCAAGAAAAAAGTCAGAATTGCGAGTTTATATCTCGCAGTTCTGACTTTATTTCTGAGAATTGCGACTTTATGTCTCGCAATTGGGAGTTTATATCATGCAATTCTGACTTTATTTCTCAGAATTGCGAGTTTATATCTCAAAATTGACTTTTTAACTCGCAATTGTTAGTTTACATCTCACAATTCTGAGAAAAAGTCAGATTTGCGAGAAAATAAGTCAGAATTGCAAGATATAAACTCGCAATTCTGACTTTTTCTCGCAATTCTCGCAATTGTGACTATAACTCGCAATTGCGAGTTTATATCTCACAATTCTGTGAAAAAAAAAAGTCAGAATTGTGAGATAAAAAGTCGCAGTAACCGTTTTTTTTTTTTTTTTTTATTCAGTGGCAGAAACGGGCTTCCATAGATTATAGAGTAAGCAGCAAAAAATAAAAAAATTAATAAAAAATAAAATTGATGTCTCATAAAAAGGTAGGTTACCTAAGCATAACTATCTTGACCTGTTTAATATTAAACAGATAAGCCACCAGTTGTGAAAAAGAAGTGCACCTAATTGAATTAAATGTGTGCTTGTAGTGTACTTCAAGTATACAAGTATAAAAAAATATACAAGTATATAAAGTAGAGGACAGGCATGCTATAATGGCACAAACGATCGATTGCTGACCCAGTGTTCCATTATGAGACCCTGTTTTGTTTTGTGTTTTACCTGAGGTACCACCATTCTGCATTGTAACGTTCAAGCGGTGTTTGTCCACTAAACACACCCCAGCGCCACTGATCAATAAGGTATCCAAAAGGAAGGAAGGCGATCTTTTCCAAAGCCATCTTTAATAGGTAGTTGATGTCACTCTCTGTAGAATTTCAAATACGTCATCATAATGTCATTATTTTGGGTTTACACGACGAGAACCATTCTGAACGTCTTTGACCTACCAGCATCATCGGTCAGTTGGTCCAGGAGACCGATGGTGTGGAGATGCTTGGGTGTGGACACAGACAGAGACAGCACATCCCCTATGGCCTCATGGAAGCCAGGATTGGCTCCGCTCCTGAAGCTGACCGGCTGCTCTTTGTACTGGAGGTTATATTCCACATGGCCCATCTCGTGATGCACGGTGAAAAGCTGCTCCATAGTCACAGTGGTGCACTGTTTGATTCTGTCAAGGATCACACATTTTGCTATATTATTTAAGAATATCTTTGATGGTGATTTGTGTAATTCCCTGCCAATCCCTTCCTATATTACATTATAAATTAAAACAAAGCATTCATAGTTTAATGTGGTGCCATCAAATTATTCTGTTTATTTGATGATCCTGACCAATCTGACACTATGAAAGCTAATTTCTGCCACAGAATTAAAATAATAAATAAATTAAATAGTAATAATAATAGAATAAATTGTCACTGACTTTATCACACAATTCTATTTTTTTGTATTTTATTGTGAATTTACATCCTGAAATGCAAGATATAAAGTCGCAATTAGAAAAAAAAAACATACGAACTGTGAGATGTAAACTCAGAATTCAGAGGAAAAACTTAGAATTGCAAGATGTAAACTTGAGCAATTGATAACTTGAGAAAACAGAATTGCAAGATGTAAATTTAAAATGACAAGTTCATAACAGTTGCGAGATAAAAACTTGCAATTCTAAGTTTAAAAATTCAGAATTATCAGATGAAAGTTGCAAAGTTACTTTTATGAGACAGAGAACACTGACTATTGATGGAATGAGTTTGGAAAAATCGATATTCTATGTTTTTGCAGGACCAAACAAAATTATAATGTTTTTTTGAGCGGCTGTACTATGCTGGACATAACAACACTGCCTCAAACAACTGAGAGAGTGAGTTTGGGTTTGCAGTACTTTTTAAACAATAGCAGATAAGAGGGAGTGTTTGAAACTTGTTAGGAGAACATGCAGCATTTTGCCTTTTTTATTTTTAATTTGTTTTAAACATAGCACACTCTCACTAGTTTAATTCATCCATTAACAAAAGTGTATGTAGATGCATCTGTGTAGAATTATTCATTTTTATTCTTAAAGTGATGAAAATTTCAAAACAAAGTGTAATTCCCACCATATTTCAAATAATGTACTGTTTAATAATACCATGGTGAAAATTTTAACATTTTTGAAATAACAACTCTTGATAAAGCTAAATTATAAATTTTACAACAATGCCTCATTAGGTAGCATTAGATAACGCTAACATTATCTAAACTAACATGAAATAACAATGAGCAATACACTTGTTACTGTATTTGTTAATCTTAAATAAAATTAAAAAATTAAACTGATAAAGAACAAGGATTGCTACTGTGCAACAATATGAGCTAGATTAACGTTTGGTTATTAGATTAGAGATGAATATGGTTAACATACCTGTAGTCTTTGCGGTTGTAGAAGTCCCAGGCAGAGGCATGGCAGACCACATCCCTTCCATCAGTGGGTTTCTCCAGCATGGCCTTGTCCCAAAACTCAGGAGGCATTTCGAGCAAACCCAGAGAGGTGAAGAACTCCTCAGCCACCCGGAACATGTGAGTAGCATTATAACCCTATGGGTACAAAACATTTTATCAGTCTCTGGAGTGCCGAGGATATTATTCACTCATCAAGATATAGTTCTGTTCGCTTACTTTAGCAACCATGGTGTCTGTCACATCTACATTGGGCTTGTCAGGAAAAGGGATCATCATGTTGTAGATGTTGTTCCACGTTTGTGACCACATGTTGCCTGAAACAGAAACCAAACACAAAATTTCACAGTGTAGAAAAAATGAAAAAGTGGTAACAGTTTACTTGAAGCCTGTATTATAATACATGAAATTGCATTATTATATTACAAAGTCAGATTTCTGTGATGTAACTTGCAATTTTGCCTATATCTCATATGATGTACTGTTTCTAATGTCATTTATACCATTTTAACATTATTGGTAAAAAATAAGGCTAAATGATAACACTTTACAATGAGGTCTCATTACTTAATATTAGTTAATTCTTTATCTTTTCATAAACAATTCTCACCAGAGTTAAAATGCATTATATTACCTGTATATTCCTTGTTACATCTGAAATTTGAAATTTATTTATTAGGATTAACCCCTTGAGATGTACCATCTCGTTTTCGAGGGGGTTCCACAATGTATCACAATCACAACATAGTAACAAAAAAAAAAAACTAAACAAAACACAAATTAACATTACATCCATAAACAACACCAAACAACAAAACACAAACATTAATCAGAGGAAAACAAAACAAAACAAACAAACAAAAAAACAAAAACAAAAAAAGCACCACAACTTTAAAAATAATAATAATAATAACTAGTAGCAAATATGAAACAAATTGGTTGTTTGCTGTGTTTCAATGCATTATAAAGATACAGATTTTATCATTTAATTTAGGATAGTTTTATAATGTTTTATTACAGTTATTTATGAGATCATACCATGCATTATTAGGTGCATTACACAGCATAATTAATGCATTAATAATCATTTTATAATGCATTATATATACAGTCTTCAAGTAAAGTTGCTTTGGACAAAAGTGTTTGCAGAATGCACAATTGTACAGTAAATGTAAGCAGTCTGAATGTATTTTCCTGTCTAAGTGGACGATTTTTGGCCAGAATATATTGAAATGAGGACCAGATTTTATGCTTTATGTCAAAGTCTGGCTTTGTAAAACTAGTTGTGTAATATCAGTAATAATAAACCATCTTCAATCATTCGCAAATCTGTATTTTTCGCAATCCAACGACTTACCCAAGAGGTGGGCGGGGATGGGACCCTTGAGGTTGATGTATTTAGGACCATAGTAGTCGTAGAGCTTTCGGCGAACAAAAGCATGCAGGTTTTGGTAGAGAGGTTCAAGCTGTTTAAACAGATTCTCTAGGTCTTGCTCGAAGGTCTGAGATTCGTACCAGGATTGCCAGTAATTGCCTGTATCGTCAAAGCCTGGGGAGAACAGATAAGAAGAACGGGGTGTCAAATCTTTCTTTCTTTATCTTTCTCCCCTCTCCAAAAATTACTCACTCACCGTCCATCCGAGATGCCTTGTTGCTGAGCTCCACAAACTCAGGGTAGAGGGATCTGAGTGGGACCCCTGAGGCGTTGTGCCAGCCTTCCCAGGCATACAGAAGCCTCTTATAGCTTCTTGAGGTAGCCATGATTTCCGTGAGCTCTAAAAACACATAAATAACAAATGCATTTTAATTACAGGAATACTCCCAAGTAATGTAATGCTACATTTCTCCAAATCTGTTTTGATGAAACAAACTCATTTACATCTTGGATGGCCTGAAGGTAAGTACATTTTCAGGGAAGTTTCATTTCTAAGTGAATTATATTTAATACTAACTCTGCAGTAAAACAACTTCTAGTTCAAGATTTAGGTTATGTTGAGTCTTGCAAATGAGCCTCAGATGAAGAAACTAAAGGGCGTTTGTTTACAACTGTGTTCTGGATGTTTGTGGTACATAGAAGCTAAATCAGTGCAGTTTCTCAGGAAAAGCCTGGAACGGAAGCTTTTAGGAGTACAAGACACAACACATGTTGATTTTAGCTTTGGACCATATGACTGGATCTATGAAGTGGAGGACAGGAACTGTAGGCAAGAGTTAATGGACATCAAATAGAATTTAAAGTTGTGTATTCATACAGTCAGATTTACTGCTGTTTGTTTGTGGCTGCAGATGTATTTGGAGATGGGAAAAGCACACATCCGCTGCAGATATAAGCAAGTGCACATGTATGAAACACTGTGAGAACAAACGTGATTTCATCCAAATTAGCAGTTGGTTTTGGATTTTTAATGTTATAGAGATCAATGATATTATTAGCAAATGCGAAACTGTTGTGACACGGTATGTAATGTACTGCACTCTTCAGATAAAAGCAAACTTTAAAGATTAGCTAAAAACTGCAAGTGCAAACCTAACAGTGCAAATGTAAACAAACATTTAGTAAAGTTAATTGTTGAGAATAAGGCAAGTGAGGTCAAGTGGTGGGGATTTTACAAGAATTCTTTCAGCAGGTTACAAACTTAGGTCACACTTTATTTTAAGGTCCAGTTCTCACTATAAACTAAGACTTGTGCCTCAATAAACTAAATAAAATTGCCTCAATTTCCTGCTTCTTAATAATAAAGTAGTTGTTAAGTTTAGGTATGGGGTTGGACTAAGAGATCTAAAATATTGGCATGCATAATAAGGCATTGATATGTGCTTTATCAGTACT